>SNQJ01S0007636.1:45681-69428 GCA_010110895.2 Picea sitchensis
ATGCCTCTGCATCCTCAAGGTCCGAAACCCTGCACACTCAACGAAACTGAGTCAGCAGCACCTGTCTACATCAAGGTAGTAAAAACATCATGTCATATAACTTAACGCATCATAATGAGAGAAAAAGTGTTATCATCAAAAAATCCGGATAACTTGCGAGCAAGTGTCCTCAAATAATAGGTTTGGTAAGTGCGCCAGAGCGGGATGTTACACTTTCATTGATGGTCACCATATGTGCTTTTAGGTTGTCTATATATTTGGCACATTCATCATTGTAATAATCAATTTGTTTGTTTATATCATATAAAAAATCAACAAAGCTCATCCTGAAAACACCAAACATAGTCTTTTCCACCAGGGTTTAATTAAATTGTTAATCATGGAGGAATTAAACCAAACACATATAACTTGACAACATTTCTTGTTTTGGGTTGCTTTTAAAACAGAAGTTCATGAGCCTCAGGAAACAAAAGAAGATACCCCTATTGAAAGGATTAAAACTCCCCAAAACCCTAGAAGTATGGTTGTTGGGTCTTCCTCCGTAGAACAAGATATAAAAGTGTTTACAATGGAAACTAGGGGTGCTAAAAGAAAGGTTGTTTTTTAGGAAGAGGCCACATCAAAAGATGCAGTAGAGTTTGTTCCAAAATAGAAAAGTTTATCTCTTGAGGTTAGAAGGGTGGAGGACATCCACTGCTCATTCAACAACTATGGAAACACTCCCTACATATGCATGTGAGACTCAAGAACCAATCATTTTGGAACCTTCCAGTAGTGCATTTGTTAAAAGGGGATCTAAGAAATCTTCTCAGAGCGATAAACAAAAAGCACCAGAGGAGCATGGGTCCAGAATACCACACACTTGTTTTCTCAATAAACTAAGGGTAAATGCAAAAACAATTATGAACCCCTTTTTAAAGAACACAATCCACACCATAAAGGTTCACTCAGAGGAATCCTTGCTAGAGAATGAGGAAGGACAAAGAGAGCGAGAGCTCCCTAATCCCGTTTCAGAAATTTGAAGAAGAAAAGGAATAAGAGATAAAAAAATCCAAAACAGAGCACTCCTCAACCTGAAAAACTTAGTCAGTCCTTGGAGATAAGAGATTTGGAACCTCAAATTCCAAATCCAATTGAAGATAATGTACCTGATGCTTCTGAAAAAACTATAGAGGATCATTTGGTTTCATCTCAGCCAAGTCAAGGAAAAAGTGTTTTAAACTTACCATACTCAAATAGTGAATATTTTGAGCCAGAGAAGGATGAATAGAACAAGGAGGTTCTAGTACAGGAACCTATCACAACAACACATTCAAGCAACAATGGGGACAAGATGATGAAGAAGCTTTAGAAGAAGTTGAAGGAGTTTAAAACTTGATCAAGAACCTCGGACATGATAATGTTGCGTTGAAAATGCAGGGTAAAAAATCACGAAAAAGAGGGACAAACTGATTACCAAAAATAATAAGCTATGTGTTTGGGCTCAAAAGATACAAAAAAATGACACTAAGTTGTTCAGATAGGTCAGGGTATGGAAAATAAAATGGTTGTAGGAGAAACTCAGGAATAAAGATAGGGACAATCTCAGAATCCCAATGAATTTGTTCAACGTGTCCTATAAGGAGTAGTACAAAGACTTCAAATGGTAAGTACCAATTGATATCCACGGATTTCATTAGTAGAACAGAGCAATGTTGGAAAAGGTTGTGTCTTTAGCAGGTGGTTTAAAGTTTTGAACACTTGCGGTAGCACTACCAAAACCAAAAGTAGAAGATTTTTAAAGCTACAGAAAATTGTTGCTACCAAAAATTGTTTCAGAACTTCTAGTAGCAACTTCCATACATGAAAATTCAAAAGCGCTACCAGAAATTCTAGAAATGACAGTTTCTCACTATTTTGTAAATTTTGAATTTTCAGCGTATCTAAAAGGTTGTTAACCCTATTGACCACCCTCATATGCATGTTTCTCTTCTTTCTAAGGTCTGTTATATTCCAAAGAGTGGATCGAGATCTAAGATATGAGATGGTCAAAGGAAAAGCTTAAAAACAGATCTAGAACTGAAAATCAGATTTCATGTTCTAAATCATGAAATTTGATGGTGATATTGATAGATACTATTTTTTGTTTCCAAGATAGGATCTGATCCATTAATTTTGGATCTTAGATCTATTTTTGAATTAATTAAATGTATCTATAAACGACAGATTGAAAAATGAAGAAAGGGGTTTAGTTCTGGGATTTGGTAACTGGTTGTAAAGATATATTCTTGTATTCATAACTATAAACTTAATTCATATGTCTCATTACTGAAGAATTCTTGTGAGTTCAATATCAGATTGTTTTTCTTTATGTTCACACCTTTTCCTTCTTATTTGAATGAGATGATTGTTGATATAGCATACATTAATGGTCTATGATTTATATTTATAGGTTCTTGAAGAGTGAATCCTTGCTGTGATTGCCTATATTTCATATGTTTCATTCAAGTATTTATGTTCATAATTGGAAAGCATTTCTGGTTACTGAATATTCATCCTTGTGAATGTAATAATTAAACAACTTAAGAGATTGATATATTTATATCAGTGCTTCTCCTTTCTTTTGTCTTTCACTTATTTGATCCAAAGTTTCTGAATATTGATTTCATTTTCCTTCAACCCATGGGATGTAGTAGATGAGTCTGAGAGTTTTCCTTAATTTTGATATTCCAATCCCAGTTAACCTGATCCACCAACCAAAACACAAACTATTATCTTTTGAGGTGCCTAGGCTTTGCTCTATTGTAGTCAAGAGCAAACTCTAGGAGCTAACAGGGTGCATTTCAAATATCAACCCTAAAATTGCATGTCGATAACATTTAAAGAAAATCATTAGACATAATTTAAAGGGGTGTGATGTCTATCTTACTTTGGGTTACATTGTATCAAGGGAGTCTTTGATGTCCTAGAGGGTAGGCACCAAAATAAGTGATAGTTTTCATGTATATATGTGAATATTTGAGAAGGATATCCTATGGTAGTTAAGTAAGTTTACATGTACTATAAAGGTAGAAAAAAAAACTAAAAGTTCTAAAATGAAAGCTTAAATGATGAAAAACAATTAATTAAATTATATAAAATAGAAAAAATGAAAGTGCTAAAATGAAAAGTTAAATTATAGAAAAAAAAAACTAGGATAAAATAAATTAAATAACATAAAAGGGAATTGAATTAAATTATAGGAAAAAAAAACTAGGATAAAATAAATTAAATAACATAAAAGGGAATTGAAGAGATGATAGTAAAATAATAATCCAAAATGGAAATTAAAAGTTGATAAGAAGGGAGAGAATAATGTTGGGTAATGAGAAAAAAAAAAAAGTCCAATAAGAACTAGGTTAAACAAATGACTAAACATCAATTGTCGGGTAAATCAAATGACTAAACATCAATACTGAATAGAGGAAAATGATGAAGATATGACCAATTAGGAAAAGTGGAAAATGAGGAAGATATGACTAATTTGGAGAAGTATTGTAAGAGCATAAAACTAAGACAACACATTATAATTTATTTTAGTTTATATAATAAAACTTATCATAATTTAATTATCAATAAATAATTAATAGTAATTAATAAAGTTACTATTTACTAATACAAACACAATATCAAAATTAACCTACCAATATTTCTTACAATGTTCAAATTTATTATAACACAACTATTGGTTGTGGAGCCTGATTATCTTCCTGACTTAGAGGTCTTTTACTTTCAACCGTGTTTATACCCCATGAAGTATTTACACCCCAGAAGTACGTACACTCTTCCACGCGGGGGAGTGCAGAGGGGGTACCCCCTCTGTGTCGAAGGAAAAATTGCCTTGTAAATATATATTGTAATTTCATTGTAAATCTGGACCGTTCATTATAAGGTCGCAAATCTAATGGTAGAGATTATGTTAGGGTTTTTTGCCCTAGAAGACAACCCTCTTTTATGAGGGAAATGTATTGCGACTATGGTTGATGGTGAATATTGTATTCTGAGAGAGGAGACTGTGAGAGAAAGAAGAGGAAGTTATAGCAGGTTTTTCTATAGGTTATTATTTGGAATGTTGCTTGGTATTAAAAGTGCTCCTCCTTGCATAAGTGTGGAGTTAAGGGTGAGAAATCCCCTAGAAATGTTTGGAAAACTATGGATGGAGAAACAAGTTGAGGAAGTCCAAACTAAGGTAGGATAGATTATTATTTGGAATGTTGTTTGGTATTAAAAGTGCTCCTCCTTGCATAAGTGTGGAGTTAAGGGTGAGAAATCCCCTAGAGATGTTTGGAAAACTATGGATGGAGCAACAAGTTGAGAGATCGTCCTCAAAGTGATGAAAGAAGAGATGTCCATTTTAGGTGAAAGGACCTAAAAGGGTGGTTTGGAAACAACTTTTAGGTGAGACCTCAATACTAAACAATTTCTATGAAGTAGCTCTAAAATAGTTTATCATTTCAAGTATATTGTTTTGGTTTCAACTATGTGGGTAGCCTAGGAAATCTCCAATAACGAACAATTATGAGACAATATTAACACTAGAAAGAGATACAATTGAGGTTCTTGTAATTGCATTTGCTCATGAAATTTCTACCCTAAAATTGCAATTTATCATAAAAATATGCAATTTCCATAATTTTCAATTGATGAAATTGGGTATTTTTAGTTGTCCAAATGGATGTAAAATTACAATTTATCATAAAAATATACATTTTCCATAATTCTCAATTGTTGAAATTTTTATATCAATTGCTAAACTAGCTATCAACCAATTGTTGAAATTGTTGAAATTGCAATCAATCAATTGTTAAAAAAAAAATCATTATAAGAATTGTGAATTTCTCCTCAATCATTTAATTGTTGAAATTGTGATTTTGTAGTTATGGGAATTGCACTTTTATGATTTCTAAAATGACAATTTTTGAAATTGTAATTCATCATAAAAATAAGCATTTTCCATAATTCTCAATTGTTAAAATTGTGATTTTTTTTTGCAAAATTGTAAATTATCCATTGTTAAAATTGAGTTTTCCATTTAAATAATTGTGAATTTATCCTCAATCATTTTATTGTAGAAATTGAGATTTTGTCCCCTTGATCAATGGATGGTAAGTTGGGTAAACCATAGTCCCAAGGATTATGAGAGTCAAACCCATGACCTCCCCAACTTCGGGGGAGAGTATGCACGTCTAACATCAAGATTCCTAAAATGACAATTTCTTGTAGCAATTTCTAATCATTGAAATTGCAATTTATCCTAAAAATATGCAATTTGCATAATTCTCAATTGTTGAAATTGTGATTTTCTGATTGTTGAAATTGCAGTTTCTAGATGTTAAATTGCAATAAATCAATTGTTAAAATTGGGCTTTTCATTAAAAGAATTTTTAATTTCTCTTCAGCGGTTTTATTGTTGAAATTGCAATTATGTAATTGTTAAAATTGCAGTTTATCATTGCTAAAATGACAATTTTTTATAGCTAAACTTGTTCAAATGGTTGAAATTGTCAGTTCTAGTTGTTGAAATTGTAATCAATCAATTGTTAAAAATATGGTTTTTATTAAAAGAACTGTGAATTTCTCCTCAATTGTTTTACTGTTGAAATTGTGTTTTTGTAGTTGTTAAAATTGCAATTTCTAGATGCTAAAATTTCAATTTATCAATTGTTAAAATTGCACTTTTCTTTAAAAGAATTGTGAATTTTCTCTTGGATTGTGTTATTGTTGAAAATGCAATTTTGTAGTGGTCTTAATTGCAATTTATGATTATTAAAATGACATGTTATTGTTGAAAATGCAATTTTGTAGTGGTCCAAATTTCAATTTATGATTATTAAAATGACATGTTTTTATAGTTGAGCTTGTTCAAATGGTTGAAGATGCAATTTCTAATGACTGAAATTGTAATTTTTGGACGTTAAAATTGTGATTTATCATAAAAATTTACAATTTCCATGATTCTCAATTGTTGAAATTGAGATTTTGTAGTTGTCTAAATTGTAGTTTTTTGACACTAAAATTGCAATCAATCAATTGTTAAAATTGTGTTTTTCATTAAATGTCTAAATTGTAGTTTTTTGACACTAAAATTGCAATCAATCAATTGTTAAAATTGTGTTTTCATTAAAAAGAATTGTGAATTTTGAACTTCACCATTTATTGTTGTGATTTTGTAATTGTCTAAGATTGCTAAAATAACAATTTTCTATAGATAAACTTGTTTAAAGGATTGAAATTGCAATTTTTAATTTTTAAAATTGAAATCAAACAATGATTAAAATTGTGTTTTTTAATTAAAAGAATTGTGATTTTCTCCTGAATCATTTTATTGTTTACTGTTATGGCCGTGAAGGTTTGATCACTCCAAAATGTTTTCAAAAATAGCAAATTCAAAAAAGTTAGACAACAGCTATATAAAACTTAGCAAAAATAATTGAAAACTGCTTTTATACAAATAAATTAATTGGCACGGTGAAAACTATAATGCTACTTAGGGACTAAAATTAAACTAACTATTCAAGATGGAGAACACCTGCCTTGCCACCACAGAGCTTTACCCTATATTGTTTATTGGGCACTTTGGATCACAAGGAATGCAATACTTGAAGGGAAATCTCTCTTCCTTGGAAGTCTATCATGGAAAAAAATTATTTATGAAGACTTCAAGCAAAACCCAAACCTGCTACTTCACTAGACCCACTTATAATTGGAAAATCTTTTGCTTGAGGTTCTTTGATGGAGGCAGCCAGTGATTTTTCTTATCTTTTCATGATCAAAACAGGCAGAGGAAAGAACAACTATGCAGAAATACAAGCTCTTCTCAATCTTCTGAAGCGGGCTTCAGTGAAAGGCATTTCCAAACTCCAAGTTTTGTGGACTCTAAACTTGTTGATTAGTTGAAATGGAATTACAAGTTGCAGAACTTATCACTAAGGCCTCTACTTGAACAGACTCTCCTCACTACACGTCAATTCTTAGAGACAACCACATTAGGAGGTCAATGCTGAAGCATACTCTCTAAACAGCCTGTTGTTGGTCCCATTGGCTTTCTGGTAATAGAGGAAAACAAGGGTGGCAATACCCCTGATGATCTCTAGTTTTACATTTTCTGCTAGCTTCTCTATTTTTTCATATTATGATCGTTATCATTTTTGCTGATGATTTGGAAGATTTGATGTCAATACTTGCTCAGTATGAAGATAGGGTCTGTTGGGTTATGTTTATGCACTTTATATCAAAATTATGGGCAAGTTTTTGTAAAAGCTTCAAACCCTATTTTCGTTTTTAAGGGCACAGTCGCTTATTTGAATATGTATGTTTCTATTTGATGGTAGGGTATAAGGACAATTTTTGTGATCCTTGGACTTTCTATCAATAGTCGATAGCCTTTTTTGGGGCGGGGGACAACTGCTAAATGTAACTATTAAACTGGTGTTTTTTCCTTGGAAAAATAATAAAAGCTCTGACAAACTTCAAAATTAGTTGACTTAAATATGCAAGTAGTCGATTATATGCGTGATTAATTTCTAACTTAGTTGACTCAAATATGTATGTAATCAATTATATGTGTATGATCACCAAAGTCTACCGGACAATATTGCACATTTTGTTCAAGGATATGATTATATTATTGATAAACCAGAGATTAAAATGGTTTATGGTGATTTAGCAAATTTCTATTTCAGACAAAAGAAGGGTAGAACAATAGAAATTCTAGGGTAGATTCTTCTATTCAGCATGAATTAGCAATATAACAGGAAATTTACATTTACATGATATCACGGCATGTTTTGAAAAGAAACTTCCGGTATACATTCCAAAAATCCATACCAAAAAAACACATGGTAGTGAACACCAAGAGGCTAGTATACGATGATTTCACCGAGTTCTTTGAACATACAGCAAACCTATGGAAAATCTGTTTTACAATGTCATGGGTGTGCTAAAATCTGTTCTATAAATATCATAGTTCTAAAATCTCCATTTTCTTGATCCATCTAAGCTTGTTCATACAAGATCATGATAAAATGATAATCGCTATTATAACGTTGTGCATAATGGAATTCTGATGATGGTTATTATCTACTAAAACACATTGTAGATAGAAGAGGGGCATTTCATCTTTCAATACATTGCACATCAATACTTCTGAATTACATAAAAATTATAGAATTGACCAGTTCCCCAGAGTTCTATAAGCAAAATCTTAAATAGTCCTAATTTTAACCAGCTTCACACGCTGGTCCTAATTTTAACCAGCTTCACACGCTGTCGGTCTAGTAGCAGCATCTGCAACCACTATTGCTGACTGAATGCAGACTTCTTGAATGTGGCCTAATTGCCAAATTTTCAAGAAATAAAAATCCACTTGGCCGAATGGCTTGCTCTGATGATAAAAAAGCTTCAATTTAGAAAAACAAATTTTCAATTTAGAAATTACAGAAGCAAATGGGCACAAACCATTCACCAATGGGCATGGACAGTGTCACCTACTCCAGATCCACGTTTTGTCGAGAACTCATCAAGACACAGTCTTAAAGCTCCTAGTCAATCCGTTCATGGCAATATAACCTTAGAAGTGAAGCCCAAACACCCAATCAGACCCTCTATATCGAGCAAAAATGCTTTTTTCTGCAGCTCCTAAGATTGTGCCCTATTGGCAGTATAATGGAGCTCATGAAACGAAATGGGCATCTTCCTACCAGGCTTGGTAAAACTTCCCCCAGATCGAGGATTCACAGTATAGTTCTTCACATTCTCCTGCCTCTTACCTGAACTGGATTTAACATTGCAACTATTGAAATCCTCCTGGTAACTTCCCCCAGATCGAGGATTCACTGTATAGTTCTTCATATTCTCCTGCCTCTTACCTGAACTGGATTTACTTTGCAACTATTGAAATCCTCCTGGTGCTTTTTCCCTGAATTTGAATTTTTCTCAGCGGGTTTCATCAGCTTACATTTCTCATGCTTCTCGATTGCTTTGCAGGGGCAATCGACAAACCCCAGAGCCTATCCTTGCTCTGGGCCCGTTCCTCACTGGCATTCCTAAACAAAAAATCCTTCAAATTCCACATCTTTTGCTCGCCTTTGACTTTTCAGGAACCGCTCTCTTGACCTCCTCGTGACAAGCATGTGTGCCCTTCTCCAGTTCCGACGAGAAAAACTCGTCGGCATCCGATTTCCAGGGCTTTTCATCCCAGAGGAAAATCCTCAGCGGCAGTGGCGATAGCGATCTGGTGCGCCTTGAGTGGTGTTTCCCAGAAATACATAGGAATCCAGTTTCCAGGGCTCTTCATCCCAGTGGAAAATCCTCAGCAGCAGTGGCGATAGCGATCTGGTGCGACTTGACTGGGGTTTCCCAGAAATATATAATGATATTTGTTTGCTTCCGTTTTCGGATTTTCATCAGCACCCATTTGAACAGCTTGAGCAGGGCTGCGGGATATCTGGGGCTAGTATAGGGTTTTTGTTGATTTTGTCCTCTCATACCTGCTCAATCTTTATACGTGCTCAATCTTTCTCTGAACCTCAACTATATTAAAGACTCGGTGTTTATATGGAGTATAGGCGAGTGGTGCCGATCGTTTGGATGGACGAAGATAGATTGCAGATGAGAACGGGCCCAGACCAAGAAACTGCACGAATTGGATAAGATGAAGAAATCTCCTTTGCAAAATCAAATTTGGAATGGGCGGCGGACGGAATAAAGAAGGTTATTGCACCATTTATACCCGCATCCCCACGTCCACCTGCACACATCAACTTGTTGAGATTTCGAGCGCTGTACTGATGACGGTTCTAAACGGTAGTTTCTACGACGCCGTTTGGTGAAATAGCGTGTCCGGGGAATGCCGCCGCTGGACACCGGGAATCCAGGCCTGGAATTTCAAAATGACCTTTGTCTGTCCTGTCAAGTGCATTTTTGCATTTTTTTTTAATGAAACTTGTCTGTTTTTCATGTATGTCATTTTACTTTTTATACAGATTTATAAGTGTTAAATTGGTCCAAGTGAGTCTAACCATCAGCAGGTATGAAAGAATGGCTTTGTACAATGATTTTTCAAGTGCATTTTTTATGAAACGTGTCTGTTTTTCATGTATGTCATTTTACGTTTTATACAGATTTATAAGTGTTAAATTGGTCCAAGTGAGTCTAACCATCAGCAGGTATGAAAGAATGGCTTTGTACAATGATTTTTCAGATTCTCGTGCTTCATGCTTCTTGTTGTGCTTCTTGTTGTGGACAAATAAGAAAGAAATCTTTTGAATAGACAACCTGCTGGCTAATGCTAAACTAGGGTTTGAAGTGGTGCTTCTCCAAACAGATCCAAAGTTCTTGAATGGATTCTGGTCGAGGGCAAGATGTTGTTGAAATAGCCATTGACATTTACTCCTATACAACTAATTCCCTGCCTATAACCCAACCTCGAGCTTCTAAGTCTGGGGCCTATTCTTTTCCCTATATTATATGGAGGTAATCCTAATATCTATAAGCTATATTGCATATCTATAAGAATTTTTGAGGGGTACTTTAGGTCCTTACGGGTCAATTTGAAAAGTTTTAATCAACCTTTTAATCATAAATTTTAATCTTGGGGTTGGCAATTGAAGATACATTTTTCATCTTCTTTTCTAATCAATTTTCTAATCAATGGATGAAATTTTGATAAATTTACTTCAATTCATTTTTCGTTGTCTTTTCTAATCAATAGATGAGATTTTGATAAATTAACTTCCACTCATTTATAAAAATATAAGTTTATGTGATTATTTTTTTATATTTACTAAATAAGATTAAAAATTTATTTGCTCACCACCTCATTGCCACGTTATGTGATTAAAAATTGATTATACTTAAATCGATTGTATAATGACAAGTGTGAGGACGGGAAAAATTGGCCTTGCTTCCTCTACCCACGGTATGTTGCTTCCTCTACCCACGATTCCACACGCGTTAAGTTTGATTTAGGTCCGACTAGGTAAATGGAACGACAACAACCCGAGGAAGCATATGAAATGCGCAAAAATTCACAGAGACATGAAAATCTACCCACGATTCCACACGCGTTAGGTTTGATTTAGGTTGGACTAGGGAAATGGAACTACAACAAACCGGATGAAGCATATGAAATGCGCAACAATACACAGAGCTATGAAAAAGGAGCCATGAAAACGGGTTACTGGGTTACTGGAAGGATGTCGGACAAGGGCGTAAAATCCAAGGTTCAGATGGGCTTCCAATTAGAAAGCGAAAAAGTCTTGTATTTTACACAGACAATGCCCGTTCTCCAATTGAAAATCTGTTCATCATATTATTTGATTTTGTTATAAGTTTAATCAGAAGACTCACTATTTGATTTTGTTATAAAATTGGAGTTGAATCAGAAGACACATGGGCCAGAAACCATTATACCAATGTTGAAGAGAGGAGAGAAGTTTTGAGTAACAGTCTATTTCAATTACTACGTTTTCCAAATATGAGCCATGAAAAACTCAATGATATTATTTATTTCGATGATTTGGACAGTGTAGGTGCGTGTAAGGCAACATTAGATGCACTTCATTTGAAAGCGCAAGCACCACACAAAATATCTTATGATAGGTATTACATGCATTTCCCAGTTACTGTTGTGGAGTTGATACCCCAATTCGGGAGAGCACTGCGTTTTGGAACATAACGAGAACTGAAATATCGCTGTATAGTCAACATTTCCGATTTGGTGGCACAAAATTTCAATTTTGGTGCGATCCTCTTGAACCTGTAGATGGATTTGAGCTAACGATTGGCATTATTGATTATGTTATTCCAAGTAATAACTGGCCACTCCGTCATCTTACCCTAGAACGAGTCTTCTTGCGTGTAGTTTTTGACAAGTTTGAGTCATTCCCCTTCATGTACAATATGCTTATGCATTTTCGGTTAGTGATGACATTAACGAAAGTTTTCTGTTCAGAGAAGGAGACATTCTATTAGTTTTTGCGGCTGACATCCAAGAATGTTTGTTGAGAGAAGAAGGAGACATTCTATTAGTTTTTGCGGCTGACATCCAAGAATGTTTGTTGAGAGAAGAAGGAGCCATTCTATGAGTTTTTGCAATAAAAGATATAGTTTGCATGCTCAATACTTTTGAATTGGTTTTGATTTTGATTTTAATACTATTTGTTTTTGCAATTTTATATATATATATATATGCTTGATAGGTGTATAATTACGTCGAAAGGTGTACACCTATTGATAATGGGTACAATTAATTACCTTTTAATCTAAAATTATAATTTGATGATTAAAAATTGAAGATGCTGGCATATTCTTAGTCATCCTTTCAAATCAATGAATGTGATTTACTTTTCATAACTTTCTTGTATTTTTGAATGCATCGGTTAACCTGTTTACTTTTTAACATTTACCTAATCATATTAAGAAATTACTATAGCAGTATATGATTGTCATGTTTAAATGATTAATCTTTGGGATTACCACGTTTAGATTTGCTGGCTTTTTTCCACTGTCCGTGTCTTTCATTTTATCGTTGTAGGCACGTTTCATTTTCAGGATGTCCACACGTTTCATATTGGATCGCTGAAGGTGGAAGACTATAACAGTATGGTGGAGAAGGCAGATCATCAAGCGTTTAGGGTTCCGACCATTAACTTGCTAGAGCAAGCTTTGGCATCGCCTTTCAATGTTCATCAGCCATAATTTTGAATGGCTATGCTAGTTGTTATTATATTGTTATTAATTGCTCCATCTACGTGGAAACTTCAACAGTGAGAGCACCTTTTAGATACTTTTATTGTGATGGTGGTTGTCGTATGTTCAAAATTTCCTCAGGCTGTTGTTCCATTTACCTTTACCGGCGCAAGAGTTTACCTGTCGTTCCAATAATCTAGAGCGCTTATATTTTGCATGCGAAAGTGTTTTGAATTTGATTTTAATATATATATATATATATATATGATTTTGATTTTAATACTATTAGGTTTTACAATCTGATATATACAATACAATTGTTATTATATTGTTATTATTTGCCAGATCCATCTAGGTGGAAACTTCAATAGTGAGAGCACCTTTTAGATACTTTTATTGTGATGGTGGTTAAAACGAGAAACCATGTCCTCTATGTTGTGATACAATGTTAGAAACCCTACACAATTGATTTTTATATTATTTAATTGTTATTATAATTTTGATTTTTATATTATTTAATTGTTATTATAATTTTAAAAAATTTAGAGTTTGTTCTATGAGAAAAATTAGAGTTTGTTTTATGAGAAAAATTAAAGTTTATTTTTATGATAAGAAGAAGTAATGTTTGTTATGATAACCAAAAAAATAGAGTTTATAATTAAAAAAAATTAGTGTTTTGTTATGATAAGAAACAATATGTTTTTTTATGAATAAACTTTAATTTTTTATAACAAAAATTTTATAATTATGTATTTTTATAAATATAATTATTATAATTATATATATTTTTGGTTTTCCACCTCTTTTAAATCATTATTTTGTTGATTTATGTTTAAATCAATTTTTCTAAATAATAGTCTATATATATATATATATATATATAATTGAAATTAAATTATTTAAAATAATTCTCAAAATACCAACACATTAAATGTAAGTAATTGAACAATTTTAAACAATAATAATAAAAATGATATTAAATAAATAAAAGATTAAATTAAAAAATCAACAATATTAAATAATTGTATTATTTCTTTTTTTTAAGAAAATGTTTTCAACTTACTAACAATATATTGTATAAAAAAAAAAGAGACAATATTTTATATTTTACACCAAATGTCTAATAATATTATATCAAGAAAGGAACATTTTATAGTTTGATTGACATTAAAATATTTTAAATTTGTCAAATGGTATAAATATCTTTCATATATTTATGACAAATTTTAGCATAAAAAAAATACATATTCTAATTTACATAAATGCATATTCTAATTAGAAATACTAATAAGCCAAATGCATAAATGCATATTCTAATTTTATATATGTTTATTTGTAAGGAATAGATTTTACAATTCAATATCATATTTTATCAATGTCCTTAGAAAAAATATGATTCTAAATTTCTTTTGATATAATATAAATTGTCTTCTATGTAATATATCACATTAATTCAAAGTTCTTATCTTTTTCACAAAGGAAACACTTCGTTATATATATATATATATATATATATATATATATATACACTTTGCTAGACATTTGTTATCTTAACATATCGAACACAGACCAACCTTCTTATGCGATGAACATTCCCCAACGTTGCAATCTCACGAAAAAAAATGGACATTACAACATGATGAACATAGTAATATTCCAATGTGTTGAACTTAGTAACGTTGCACAATGACGAACATAGTAACGTTGCACTCTGGCAAACATAGTAATGTTACAAACTGCTAAAAATAGTAATGTCGCAATGTTACGAACATAAACTGGCGTCACAATGTGATGAACATAGCCATGTCATCATAATGTGGATAGTAACAATAACGTCTCAATGTCACGAACATCAACATTTCCTCATGTTGTAATGTGATGTACATATGTCGACGTCGCAATGTGACAAAAAATTTCAAACGTCACACCATGTCGAACATAGTAACATTGCAATCTACCAAACATCGTAATGAGACAATGTGATGAACATAGCCCCGGTGTTGCAATGTGATGAACATAAACGAACGTCACAACGTGATGAAAATAGCCCTTGCATCGCAATGTGACAAACACATACTCACGTTTCAATGTGATGCACATATCCTAACGTTGAATTCTGACAAACATTTCCAGATGTCGAAATGTGATGAACAGAGCCATGTCATCATAATTTGAATAGTAATGTCGCAATGTGATGAACATCAACAAAGGTCGCATTGTGTTGCACATCGCCCTATCTTCACAATGTGACGAACATTTCCTCATGTTACCATGTAATACATATAACTTGACGTTGCAATGTGAAAACCATTTACAAACATCATAATGTGTTGAACATAGTAACGTTGCAATCTACCAACATTAGCAACGTCACAATGTTTCAAACATAGTAACATTGCAATCTACCAAAAATAGCAGCGTCGCAATGTGATGGACATTTCCTCATGTTCCTGTGTGACGCAGATATCCTGACGTCGCATTGTGATAGTCATTTTCAGATGTTGTAATGTGTCTTGCATCACCCTGTTGTCCCAATGTGACGAACATTGCCTCACATTGCATTGTGATGCAGATATCTCAAGGTTGCACTGTGTCAAACATTTCAAAACATCGCAATGTATCAAACATAGTAACGTTGTAATCTACCAAACATAGTAACATCGCAATGTGACAAACATAGCCTTGTCCTCGTAATGTGATGAACATAGTCATTGTGTTGCAATGTGACGAACATAGTCATTTCGTCACAATGTTACGAACATAAACGTACATCCCAATGTGACGAACATACCCTCTTGTTGCTATGTGACAAACATATCCTCGCATTCCAGTGTGACTCACATATCCTGATGTCATATTGTGATAGACATTTCCAAATGTTGCAATGTGATGAACATAAACAAACATCGTGGAGTGATGAACATATCCCTTTCATGGAAATGTGACAAACATATCCTCATGTTTCAATGTGATGAACATAGCCATGTCATCATAATTTGGATAGTAATGTCGCAATGTGATGAACATCAACAGAGGTCGCAATGTGTCGCACATCTCCCTATCTTCACAATGTGATGAACATTTCCTCATGTTACAATGTAATACATATATCTTGACATTGCAATGTGACAAACATTTCCAAACGTCACAATGTGTCCAACATAGTAACGTTCCAATCTACCAAAAATAACAATGTCGCAATGTGTTGAACATAGTAACGTTGCAATCTACCAAAAATAGCAACGTCGCAATGTGATGAACATAGCCATGTTCTCGCAATGTGACAAAAATTTCCTCACGTTCCTATGTGACGCACATGTCCTGACGTCGCATTGTGACAGTCATTTCAAGACATTGTAATGTGTCCTGCATCGCCCTGTCGTCCCAATGTGACGAACATTGCCTCACATTGCATTGTGTCGCACATATCCCAAGATTTCAATGTGTCAAACATTTCCAAATATCACAATTTGTCGAACATAGTAACGTTGAAATCTACCAAACATAGTAACATTGCAATGTGACAAACATATCCTTGTCCTCGTAATGTGACGGACATAGTCATTTCGTCGCAATGTGATGAACATAAACGTATGTCGCAATGTGACGAACATACCCCTCTTGTTGTTATGTGACAAACATATCCTCGCATTCCAATGTGACTCACATATCCTCATGTCCTATTGTGATAGACATTTCCAAATGTTTCATTGGGACTAACACAACCCATTGTCACAATGTGATGTACACAACCGAATGTGGCAATGTGACAAACATAGACCAACATTTCAATGAGACGAACATTTCCCAACATGACAATGACACAAAGATAACCCATTGTTGGACTGTGACAAACCTATTCCAAGACCATGATGTGACAAACAAAAACCCTTCATTGTAATTTGATGACCATAAGTTTACGATGTCATGTGACAAACAAAAGCTAATGTCAAAATGTGACAAACAAAACCTGATGTCACAATGTGATGAACAAAACATGATTAACATTGCAATGCAGTAGTGCCATAGTAAACTATGGTTAAACATAATCAACATGGCCCACCATAATCACATCCACATAGTCAACAAAGTTTAGCCATAGTCATGGTCAACCATAACAAAACTTGATCAACCACAGTCAACCATGGTCATGTTCAACCACATTCAACTGTGGTGAAGGACAACCATAATCAACCATAATCAACCATAGTCAACGTTTCCTTCCCAAACTCAACCAAGGTCTACCAAAGTTAACCATGGTCATGGTCAACCATAGTCAACCACGATCATTGTCAAATAATGTATTAATACTTTAATAATGTATTAATAATTTAACATGTTACATTATAAATTAATGTATCGATACTTTAATTTTTACATTATATTAATGAAATAATGCATTATTATTGTATTAATATTTTAGCAAAGTATTACTAACATCATTAAGGTAAATGTATTACTACTATATTAAAGTATTAATGTAAATTTATCACTGTATTAATACTTTATTAATGTTTTAATGCATTAATTACGCCAAAGGCGTACACCTATTGACAATGGGCACATTTAATATGTTTTTAGTGCTTAATCAGTTTTGTATGGACAAGATTAAATATTGCTGGAATATTCTTAGTCATCCCAATAAATTAGTTTTTACTTTTACTCCCAACTTCACCACCTCTAAGTGATTAACGTTTCATTTTCTAGAGAGCCCAACTTCACTAGCCACTATTTTTACTACAACTGTTATTTACTGGGCGGAATTTTCCTGCCTGGAGCTCTTACCGCGTTGGTTATTTAATGTGCAGGGTTCTGCTCAGTTATTTCGGCGTTCACCAGCCACAAGTGACTTGTGGTTGTGCTAGTACTTTAGTAATGTATTTATTAATGTATGAAATGCATTTTTTGTAGTATTACTCTAATAATGTATTATTTCATTATTGTATTAATACTTTAGCACTCTATTAATTAATATTGTAAAAATGTTTTAATTAATTAATACATTACATGATTAATGTATCAATTGATTAATACATTACATTATACATTAATCATCATTAATACTCTAAATTATACCTTACATTTATGTAAAAATGTATTAATACTTTAAAAATGTATTAATGTATTAAATTAATAGATTATAGTATCTATTAATGTAATAATGTCATTAATACTCATGACTATAAGAAACCATGTTCCTTGTTAACCATAGTGAACCATAATAAACCATAACCAGTTTTAATAAATGTATTAATATTTTAATATGCATTAATGTATTACTTTAATAGAACATTCTATATAATGTATTGATAAATTAAAACATTAATATTAATACTATTACTTTAATGTATTACTTTAATAATTTATTAATATTTAATTTATTTTTTTAATGAAATATTCCATATAATGTATTAATACATTATTAATGTATTAATATATTATTAATACTTTATTTTAATTATATTTTAATATTACTTATATTATACTTTAATTATATTTTAATACTTTAATTATTAATATTTTAATTTAATAATTTATTACTTTAATGAAATAATGAAATATTGTGATACATTATTAATGTATTAATATATTAATACATTAATATTAATACTATTACTTTAATGTATTAATGCATTATTTTAATAATTTATTAATATTTAATTTTTACATTATAGTAATGTATTAATATTTTAATAATGTATTATTAATGTTATTTAGATTAATACATTAATACATTAATATTAATACTATTACTTTAATGTATTAATGCATTATTTTAATAATTTATTAATATTTAATTTTTACATTATAGTAATGTATTAATATTTTAATAATGTATTATTAATGTTATTTAGATTAATGTATTACTATTTTATTAATGTATTGATTTATTAATGTATAAATTAATTAATATCTTAAATTATTACTATAACAATTAATTATTTAATACTTTTTGCATTATGCATTAATGTTAATTAATATTTTTTATACCTTATATTATTAATACTTTGTTATGTATTACTACTTTATTAATTTATTATTTTAATGATATATTAATAATTTAATAACACATTTAAGATTTCCATATATTCATGTAGATATATTCTATTTCTACAATGTATTAATATTTTACTTTAATGTATTAATACATTATTAATGTATTAATACTTTAATATGTTACAATAATGTATTAGTACTTTAATTTATACAATACATTATACATTAATGTCAATTAATACTTAATTTATAATTTTTATTATATATTACATTAATGTAATACATTGTATTAATGTATTAATAGATCATTAATTTATATACATTAATATAATATATTTATGTATGATATTAATATATTATTATTATTATATATTATTGCATAAATGTAATATTTAATTAATACATTGATTATGTTTTAATATATTAATGGTCCTCTCTAGGACATGTCGATCATCCACTAGCAACAACCACTTTATAAAAGTGGTTGGGAGACTCGCTATAGCTCGTCAAATTCCAGGCCAAGCCGAATCAACTAGTGTTATCCAAACCGTCATATTTAAGGGGAAATTTACTTTTGAAATTCCTACAATGTCGTATTCTAAACGTTGTACCAAATGATTTTTTAGGGAATCTTTTATGGGGCTTGATGAGAAATTGTTAGATCCTAAGATTTGATAATTATTTTTGTATAATCCTAGTGTTTCGGGGATTTTTTAGCATGTTGAATCTATTTTTGAATTCAGAAATGGATTTTAAACAACACAAATTAGTGATTTTATATACAAAAATTATGTCGTTCAAGTGAAAAAAGTCATTTCTTAGAATGGTTACACAATGATGTAATTATAAATCAACAAATTGTATAAGCATGTTATTTGTTACTAGTGGGTATAGTTCTAATGAATTACACACACATATATATAATGAATTACACATAAAAAAAATTAAATAATTAAACTGTAAACATTTATATGATTGATATAAATTCAATCATATAACTAGTACTAATTTAGTAACTACTAAGTTATTAACTTATTAACATAAATTATGACATTGTCAACTCAACACTCTTGTCCAAATCCATATCATCACAGAACACATCCCACATCTTCATATTTTCCTTCAACCACTTTTTTCTTAAAGACATTTGTCGTCTTGTTGTTGAACATGAATTTTCAAATAATATTTATTTCAGCTCAGTATCGATAAAACCATATAGATTTTCAATGATCAAAATTGATGAAAATCTTCTATTCGTGAGTATGAAATGGCAAATACTTTGCAATATCGTTGATGAGTTTGTGACAATGTGTCGAGTGACATGATAGATGAACATAACAGGGGATACGTCCATAGCAACTGTAAATTCCAAAAAAAAAGGGACGAAGGGGATGATATGTAGACATGGTCAAGAAAGGACAACACATATACTTTCACATTCATCAACATCACAAAATTGTATTCCTTGAGTTATCGGTAAATTGTGTAATACAATTTCTTGACTATTTGGATTTCAAAGATGAATCTAGCTTACTATGAATCTAGTAAACTACTTCAAATTTATTATATAATAAATTTTTATTTTGTATGGTTTTAATGTACATATGCAAATCTTACAGTAATTTCTAAATGAATCGACTTAAAACAGAGATCCCCCTGGTATTTTTGGGAAGAGCCAGATGGAATGATTATCATTACATAGTACAATTGTGAAATTGAAAAAATTAGACATACAGAGAATAACACACAATAATAAATTGTATTACTTACATTAAACAAAAATACATCAGATATATATGGTTGGAGTGAGATCCAACTTATTCTTCTCTTGGAGGGAGAGGTTGAGAGAATATCTCAATTTCTTCTGGTTAACCAAATCCAATCCCTAAACTCTAGTAGTGGGATTAGGCATTATCTCTAACACTCCCCGTTAATGCCTACATTACATTACATATAATACTTAATAACAATTACAAAAAATTACAACACTTTAAACCATTCAACTCATTTAAAGCATAAACATTTCAGACCATCATTCATGAACTTGTACAATGGACAATTTGACAACTCGGCTCATCGGTGCTTCCGTGATAAAATATGTCAATTATTGATGCATTCTATGAACATGCCTCCATCTGTTGGATTTTTGCTTTCGGTTATCCTTCAGTGTCTAGAAGAGCAGTTTGGATATGGAATGTCTTCAACATTCAATTATACAAGGTGACTTCCAATAAGAACAATTGTTCTTGAAACCGAAATTACCAGCTTATATCAAGATACAAGAGTTCCTACTTTCTTTTACATAAACACATAAACATATAAAAAACTTTAAGCACACCACACCTCACACCACTCCATAAAACAATAAATTTCAAACACAGATTTATAACTGCCATATGATTACATTCACCTTGTGACTGACAGCAGAAACAACAACCACTAAAAGAAATATAATAAGAACTTCTAAATGAAAAGACAACATGTCTGAGACAATTGGGATTGTGGCTGCCATGTGTGCCACTTCATCAAGCGGAGGATTCAAGGTAGAATGGAGAAAGTATTCAAAACAGATTTGAAAGACGAAAAATAACGATATTGTGGATCTGAATCTGCACTCATGTACAGAGAGTGTAGTCTTCGAACTTGGATAGACAATGCACCAGCAATTACTCTGCACCCATCGACAAATTTCACCCCTTTCGGCTATCCATTGTTGTTCATACAATTGATTTGGTGGCTCTTCTCGACCTCTGTTCTTTGATTTGATGGCTGCTCTTTTATACAGTTGGTGACTATTGAATTTGGGCGAATTGTCATGCACAGTGACGACTTCTGCATGCACACGGTTACTCCCTCAATCTCATTCACTTCTACAATGGAGTACTCTTTGCTCCCTGTTGCGGGTTTCTCATCCAGGGCATTTACGTCCTCCATATCTTTAAGAGCCTCCTCTTGCTCTAACGGAATTTCCTGGTCTCCTTCATAATAACTACAGTAATCATCCTCTTCCTCCTCATCAAAGAAAAATACATAGTTTGTTGTTGTAAAAATTCCCATGTTCAAAACAGTGATTACCTTGTACGCGATTCAATAGCGATTTATGTGACAGATGATGGCTAAAACAGACGGCTCCAACAACAGATCTATACAGACGGCTCCAATTCCACGGATTCAACACACATGAAGTCCTCCTTGCAGATGGCTTGCTTTTCTACATGCACAGACCACAGTGCAGCGATCTCTTCTTATCTCACATAGCAGTACCTTTGCCCAACCAGCGATCCGGGAGTCAATCTTGCAGCGGCAATCAATCTTCACACAGCGGATCTTCTTCACTTGCAACGTTTGGCAACGTTTCTGGGCAGCAGTCCTCCTATGCGCAGGCGTACTTTCTGGGACTGGCGATAGTTCTCCTCCTCTCTTTCTGCTATGCAAATGACGCTTTGATATCAACTTGTGAACTTGAAAGAATTAGGCACACTATGCAAATGACGCTTTGATATCAAATTGTGAAATTGAAAGAATTAGGCACATAGAGAATAACACACAATAATAAATTGTATTACTTACATTAAACAAAAATACATTAGATATATATAGTTAGAGACAAAAATACATTAGATATATATAGTTAGAGTGAGATCCAATTTATTCCTTTTTTTTCCTAGAGGAAGAAGTTGAGAAAATATCTCAACTTCCTCCAGTTAACTAAATCCAATTGCTAAATTCTAATAATGAGATTAAACATTATCTCTAACAAACACAGCCATTGGGCTCCTCATTTCTTTTCCTCGGCATTGGCAGGACTCACGCTGAGTAAGTCTGCTATGTACCCCAATTTCCTGAGTTTTGTGGCCACACACACTGGATCTGCTTTCCCTACCACTGTTATCTTTCCCTCCTTCATGTCCACAGTAATAGAGTCCGCTGAAAAATAGCAGTCACAACATTAATAAACCAATATATAAGAACAAACATAAACATATAGGAAAAGGGCCTAAACTGTTTTGACTGCATATTATAATGCAATAATAGTAATGAAGATTCATACATCCGACTCCTGCAATAGTCTTCATGGCCTTTATCTTGCTTCTCTCGTCTTCCATAGCCAATTTCAAGACCATTCTCTGCACATCCAAATAATGGTTAGTGACATTATACAGGACCTTCAGATCATAAACACAACAAAACTGTTAGAGATGCAGCTGAGGTTCAGTGCATACACCTTCATTTTGATAGCCGCCTCTGCTATTATCCAACCAGACCGAATTAAATTAGACTACCGGATCTGCAATGGTGTTTTCTGTGTTTTAAAATTCCTGTGATCGCGAGGGCTCAATGGCCAGCATTACCAAATAAATAGCGGGCGAGCAAAGGTATGGGCAATAGGGTACTTCAAATTTCCGGGAAGAATCTGTGATAAATGAGCTTGAAATTGGGGTAGTCTGAGTTTCACATGTATTTTAGAATCTTATCTTGAAAATTTTGCCCTATTTTAAATCAACCCAAATGCTCAGAAATAGATCAAAATTCTAAATTAAACCAACAGAAAAAAGATTGTTTCCTAATTAACCCACTCCCACTCCTTTCGGAACCTGTGGTTCATTTGTCTTAGGGCAGTCAATATGAAACACGGATATGCTATCAATATGTGTAAACAAATTAATTAACAGCAGACTGAATCACATTACAGTACGGAATATTAAATGTTTAGCATTTAAATCGATTTTAGATTGTAACGACAAAATGACAGATTTTAAGAAAGCAGAGGCACACAGAGCTTGCACAGGAATAACACGAATCTGTTTTGTATATTATATCTTAAGAAATCAATACATATATATAGCAGCAGAGTAGGTTAAACAGATTCCGATATAAACGGATTATAAACGGATCTGAACCGCATACATTCAATTTTTTCATTATTCTCTAACACTCCCCCTTAATGGAGAAATGGATTTTCTAACACACCTTTAATGCTTACATTCAAAAACTTACAATACTTGAAATCATAATTAGAAAACGTGTCTTTGTCTTTGTCT
>SNQJ01S0007636.1:80959-134453 GCA_010110895.2 Picea sitchensis
ACATTATCATGGTGATGATCCCAATGTTGCATGGTGACAAAATCAATGCAGCATCTAGACTCAACTCAACTAGTCAAACTGAAGTGTCAACTGAAAGAGAATATTATCCAGGTGGAATATTCTCTCCTAAAATATAAGAGACTGGCTAACGACTAATAACAACTAATAAACAAGGAAAAAACTTAGGAAAAATAAATCCTAGGTGTGTGTGAAGTAACTCCAACACTCAAATATTTGCAACTGAAGGCTTCACATGTGATGAAAACAAGTAATATGATTTTATTATGTTCTTTCTTTCTTCCTTCCATTGATGATGATCCATCCATCTAAAATCAATTATTTTCGGTCGTAATCCTTGGTGTTTGGTTGTTGCATATTTTTGTTTCCCTTGATTCCATGTATCATTGTTCAATCTTCTCCAATTTGTAGTAGATGTTGATCTATGATAAAATATTGTTGAATAATGGTTTTATGGCGTCATTCCATGAATATTGATGATTATTCCATCTTCTTCCTTCATAATGTTGATATCAGCCTTCTTTTCTTCCTTGAAATGTTTCCTAGTAATGAGGGTGTCGATATGGTTCCACTTTTGACGGTTTTTCTTCACTCTACATGTGTATTTCATCTAAATTATTTTCAGAGACAATGGAATCCTCTATCTTCCTTGCTTGCTCTTTGATTGTTCTATCCTGGGAGATAATACCATCATATTTGGCATGTATATCCTCTCGACGGAGTTCAACTAATTCAAGTATCTTCTGGTGGCCTTCTTGAATCTTGTCTTCTTTCTCCATTTTAAGCTACAATTTCACCCCATTTATCAAATTCTAATGTCCTTCTTCAATTATGGATTGCATTTCTGATTTTACCTCATCAGTATTTAGGGATTCCTCAACCTTCTTGCAAATTTTCTCTTCAAGTCTTTTGGTAGATTCTTCATCCAAGATCCTATTTTCTTATTGATTTTGATAATTCTTCTTTTCTTCTTGCAATCTCTTAACCTCATCCAATAGTTTTTTATTATGGTTTCCTAATATACATATCTCTTCATCTTTATTTTTCAAATCTTCTCTTGACTTGTCCTTTTCCCACTTTCCCTTGCTTCTCTTTTCCTATTTTAATTTTTGAACCTCCCTAATGATTTGCTTCATTAAGGTCTTGTATCTTAGATAGTTCATTACCCTTATTCTATATCTCTTCTTTTTCTTCTTCTAACTCCTCTTCAATTTTATGCATTGCTTCCAATTTTAAGTCCTTGATCCATTTTTTGAGAACAATTATTCAAATATTTCCCATGTGATGTTTTGTTTATTACTAACACTCTTCCACCACATCCAAGTTTCATCATAAAAATTAATACTTTCCCTTAAATGAGTCATAACATCTTCCTTTACCATCCTCAACCATTCCATAGGAATGATTTCATCTTTATCTTCATCTCCACTAAAGTGAGGTATATCCATTAATTCTTAATTGAGGTATAACCTAAACTCCAACTTACACCATTAATATATTAGGGATAATTATCTCAAATAGTTATAATCCTTGCTACAATATAATATTCTGTATTGCCTCTTTCCAATGGCTTTTAAATTAGATCAACTATACATTCCAATCAAAAGTTATGATATTTTTAAGTGAACATACCTTTTAAACCCTAATTTGGGGTATGTCTTGCTTGTCGACCTTCCTTCTGATGTATTTCTGAAATTTCGGCCCCTATGATTATGAATTTTTGACATGTAGTAATCTAAAATGCCTTCTTAGCAATGTCATAGGTCTGACCAAAATTGGGTGTGTCAGATGAAAGCTATGGTAACTTTCTTAAACCTTGTTGAATTTTGGCCTATTCTGGAGAGAGAACTTGTACAGAATCCCACACGCCCAATATTTTCTATCTAATTCTGAAACTCACAAAAAAAATACTACAGACTATACTCTTTCCAATTCAATTGGTCTCACATAATTTGGATCCTCTAGGAAACATTTATATTTTTTTACTCGAAATACATGTTTGAGACTACTTACATGACTAGTCAAAAGCCCTATCTTCCAAAGGATGTATCTCCTAAATTACAATGACCTAGAAGCTTAAATTCATACCACGTGTAGTCTGATATGTCTTTTAAATATCCTCGAAGTTTCACTTTCTGAAGTGGACCCCTAAAAACTTTATAGCGAAAATTCCAAGATGGCTTTCTTGAGGAAGGAAAACCCCAGGATCGGTGCTCTGATAGCAAATGTAATGAACCAAATGCTAAAAATATCATGAAAGAAGAGAAGTACACACCATGTACAATAATGTGAACATGGAGCATAAATATAAGATAGATGAGTTACACAATAACTCCTTAAAGAATAGGAGAACCTCCTCCACATAACCAAATACATGTATACATCACAATTCACATGTCTTCAATAATGAATACATGATCTATATATGTACCTATTTACACTTGTACATGATTCCCCTTTATTATTGGGTCAACCCTATTAGTTATGTGTTTACACATTACATGCACATTTATGTCCATAATACATATATTGCCCCCCTTGGGGTCATATCATATACATTTATCCCTATATATGCTCCCCTTGGGTCATAATAGTTGCATAGCTATTGATATAAACATAATAAAAATAAAATTAGAACTATCATTGTTAATATTATCTTAAATATAGCTTAACTTTAGATATATCATGTGTAAAGAGGGATCAAATCCCTCAAGGTGCAAATGTTTCCTCAAGTTTTTTCAATTTAAAAAAAAAAAATCACCTTGAGGGACTTGATCCCTCTCCACCCATGACTATTCATAAATGAGGGACTTATAGACCACTCATTATCCATTGCTAAATTTGAAATTTTGTTCTTTATATTAGTCTTGTACAAAGGGCTATGCCATAATAAAGGCTAATAGGCCTCTATTCATATTCCTTGTACACGGATCTATCTTCTTATGGCTATAAGACCTTCTCTATGTGCCACCTCATCTGTGGATTGCTTGGCTAGCTCCTTTGTTTATGTAAATCTATATTTTGTATATTCTTCCCAACATTCAAGATGGCTTTTAATTCCAAGACAAATGATCCACAAGGATGTGTGTCCTTGGGTGTAACCTACTCAAATCGAACTAGTGTGGAATTTGCTTGCACCTTATTCTCCAACAAGTATGTAAGGATGCCTCTCAATCAATCAACCTAATCTAGATTGCTTGGAGTGATAGGAAAACTTGAGAGAGACATGATATTTGGACCTAGAAATTTTGTGTAAACTCTTGTTGATTTATGGTGAAATCATGGTGATGGAAGTAGTTGTAGGGATCTCTGAAGCCTATAAAATAAATATCTCTCTACCACTTGATTTCCTATCAAACATACCCAATGTTGTGGTCAAATGTAAATGTCTAGAAAATAATGCAAGATCTATGGTATATGCTCTAGGACAACAAAATCTCTCCACATATGTTCTCAAATAGAATCAATATATGTCCACATATGAATGCGCCTTTTAACTGCAATGTTGTCTACCACATCCTTTACAAAGGAAACAAAAAATGATGAGCACTCATCCCAATTTGAGGTATCTCACAAATATTGTTTACACTTTTCTCTCTCTAGATATGGTGTGAATTTTTTGACTTGAATGAGCATAAATAATCCCAATTGAACCTCATGTATCCCTTCTAGTAAGTGAACTATTAATCCTTAGCATGTCTAACAAAATGGAAGGAATGATGAGATTGTATTTGGGTTCTTCAAGGTGGAGGTTATCATACATGGTCAATCAAACAAAGCACTACCTCTCAACCATCAATAAGGAAGTCACTGACAAAGGGATTCAATCAACCAACAATTAAGAAAGTTTACCAATAAGGGAATCCGATTGACCATCAAAGGAAAGGATTCATTGAATCACCAATGTAATCATACAACAACTAGTTTCATAGCCCGAAAACAAATTTCATCACCCAACAAGAGAGAATGAGTTTCTCTATGACTGTGTGCAATCCATACGGCTTGTGGGAGAGAGAGAAAAACCCAAGGAGGAGTGAAGTCATCCATGAATGAAAAAAAAATCCTAGAAAGATGTGAAGTCATATAGGCAGGTGGAAAATGATCCAGGCAAGTGGGAAAACATCTCAGACAATTGGGAAATGACCCAGACAATTGGGAAAATGCCTCAGGAAGTTGAAAAATGTCCTAGCGAATAAAACATTTCCTAGGAAAGAACTAATTTGACTCATGCAAGAGAAATTTGAATGAGGGAGAGAGTTGGATTCTAGAGGAGTGAGAAATTTTTCCAAAGGCCAAATTAAACCAATTTAGAAACTCTCTAGATAAGTGGAATAGTCAAATATTGAAAATCATTGATCTCTATGCAGAGTGGAATGAATAGTGGGTATCTAAGAGTTGTTACCATTAAAAACTGTTCCAATGTAAATTGTTTCTGAGTGTCATTATCAGAATTCGAATACGAGAATTTCATGCTTGACCAAGAATGCAACTGATAGTAGTAATTAAGCATGAATAAACAACAAGAATATCATACATAGAGCAATGCAACACAATAATGAAATCAAACACAATTTACATCTAGAGATAGTTTTACACTCGAAACCCAAATGGGAAAACCAACATCAAATGGGGGCTCAGTGATTCATTCAACAATCTCTGGATGAAATGTTATCCATCATCTTCTTCTTGGAAAAAATACCCCTAGAGAATGAGAGTGAACCAATAAATAGGGAGAGATGGGGAGTGAAGGGAAGTCCAACAACCATGACCCTTCATTTGCCATTTTGTAGTCTTCTCTCATTTTTTTTTCCAATATTTTCATTTAATTATCTCATTTTTTCTTTCTCACTCTCATATTTCTGTTATTCAAGTTTTATAGTTACATTCTTATACAATGTTTGCTAACCTTCATAAATTGTCCAATTCTCTCTTACAGGTATTGAGTCTTACACCCATTCATATATATATATATATATATATATAGAGAGAGAGAGAGAGAGAGAGAGAGAGAGAGGACTTTTCAACTCCACGTTGAACATAGAAGGAATTACACATCTCCCTCATACTTAGTAGCACACCATAAAGTTGATATTGAAATATTTTTTCCCAAAGAAAAATAGTCAAATGCACATGGAATTAATAAGTTGTTTTAAACCATTTTTAGGAAATTCATATGTTTGATCCATCATCACAAAAAAAAAAAAACTAAAGTTTGTTTATGTTTAGTTACATTTGTATCCTCTTCAAAAAGAACAAAAATGACATTCAAAATAGTACACTAATAATTCATATAGAGATCTTGGAATGCCCATCATTATACAAAATTAGTAATGGAAAAGGTTAGTTCCATGGTTCATGATGATCTTCTACAGTAAGTCCATTATGGATTAATAATCATGGCTCCTTTTTCTAGCCCAAATCTAGCTTTTGAGGGATCGAATGCAGCACTATTCATGTCCCTGTAAATATGAGACAGAGATGTAAATGAGAAAGATATCAGTAGATTGATAACTTCATCATACAAGGGCCGTAATGTAAAATTATTGAGAGAAATTTATTTTTGCATCCATTGAATAACTACCATTGAGTCTCCAAAAAAATATAATTGGGTTACACCAAACTCTTGTGCTAGTTTTAGGACTAGCTTTAAACCCATTAATTCATAGAAGTTGTTGGTTTCTTGACCAATTCCAACTTTAAAAGAAATAATGTGATCTGAAAATAACTATAGAATTCCTCCTGAACCTCCCTTAGGAGGGTTCCCCTACAATGCACCATTAAAACAATCCCATGAAATATCCTTATTTATTTCCACTTCATCTTGCATATGAGAGATATAATTTTCCTACAAGTGTGGGTAGGAATTTAAAATATTGATGGAATAGACAACACATTTGAGGGGATGGAAGATGAAATCCAAATACAACAATAAATGTATTGAATAAAATATAATATTCTTGTATTTGATGATGTATTTTTTTATACAAAATGAGTTTTATATACACGTAATTGGGTAAAGTCACGTCTCTTTATGAAAAAGAGCGTGACTTCACATTTTAATTAGTTTAAATGTAATATATATATATATATATATATATATATATATATATAGTACAAGTCATCCCTCCTTGAAGAGCTTCATCCCTGAAGCATGGTAAGGGACAAATGTTTAGATCTAAACACCTCATCTTCCTAAGTAGCTTCATCTTCAGGTAGGTTCCTCCCATAGATAATTTTAGGGGTGAAATTTCGCTCATGGGCAAAATTTCAAGGTTTAATTTTTTGAAAGGGCGAATTTTCATTGAACTAATGTTTAAAAAAATTAGAATGTTTATCCCTTATATTGAAATAAAATATATATATGGAAGACAATTCGTTCCCAAATAAATAGCAATAAAATCAAAATCATTGGGGTTCGCCCTCTTCATTTCATGAATTTTTTTTGAATTCGCCCCAATTTTTTAGAATCTCGATTTTTTTTTAGTGCATCACCTAGATTTTCTGTGTTTTTGGAATTATTTCACTTGCATCGCCTCGAATCAGGGCTTTATGGAAACCATTTCCCCCCCCTCTCCTCGAATGAAGGGTTCATGACACCGGTTATTCCCACTTGTTGAGGGAATCGTTTTTCCCATTGATTTTGGGTTTCCCTTGCATTTCCAATTTTGGCCCATGTATTTCTTTCTAAGTTTTATGGGAATGAGGCTTGGAAAAGGTTCAACATGATCGCATTGCTCAAATCTATAACACACGTGTTCTTGCAATTATGTTAAAATTGTGTGCTTCAAGGGTAGCATGTGTTGTGAATAATGTCTCCCTGTATTTCCTTGTACAATAAAATTATTCACTTTCACTTTGCTTTTATTTATGTGGTGGGCTTAAAATTTGTTTCATGTTTATTAGGATCAATACCAGTGGTATTGTTGTTATTAGTAAACTAGAATATTATTGGTTTGCTTTTTAATATTTTCTTTCAGGTGAATGTTTGGACACACACTACTAAGGTCAAGTTCCCCATTTGGCAACAAGACAAGACATAAAAGATGTCGAAATCCTTTAGATCATTATATTTGAAAGAAATTTTTGGAGATTCTAAAAACGTTAGTGGCACAGTCAGGGAAGAAGATTTAGGAAATTCAGCTAATAAAGTGGAATTAGAAGCAGAAGCATATAATATATCAAGCTCTAATAGTATCACCAATGATAACTCTCTATCACTAGGGGACATTCAACTACCTAATGAAATTCAACTTGAAGTTGTTGGAAACGATGTTGATTACATGGAAGACAACCTCCAAGATACAAATGTAATAAAGTCTAATAGTTTGCGAAAATATGAAGGTCCTAGTGATGATTGGAAGGAAATTGGTACATTGAATTCAAAATTCAAGGAAAATATTTCCCAGAGAGAGGAAAATATAGATGTCATAGTTGGGGGAGCCCTCTGAGACATCTTTCATAGATAGGATGTGACAAAGTTGCAATTTTATTTGAGTAAACATTAGAAGCAATTTAGACATTTTAATGACCCTCATATTGATTCAGTAAGGGTTGAATTTTGCATCTTAGTTATTAATTTTTCTTCTAATTCAGAATGGATATTTTCTTCTTTAGAACAAAAGTTTCCTATTTTTCTAAAATAGTAATTTATGCATTAAATTATACATCTCGTTCATGGTCAAACATTTTTCTTGAATGAGGAACATAAGAAAAAGCTAAAGGAATAATTTTGTAAGTAGTATTTCAGTTTTTCAAAGGCATTGATCTTTGTTTGGAAGCAAATGGATATCTCTTTCCAGCAAGTGCTTCACTTGTAAAAACACAATTTTTTTTGGTATGCATTCATGGAGCCGTGGGCATTTCAGCAACACCTTGGTGAAGCAATTCTCATTCTAGCTGGATGCCCTCACCAATTAGAAACTTGAAGGTTAGACCATTTATGCTTGTAATCATTTTCAAGATTCTGTAGCGCCTTCTCGTCATATATATTCACATTGTTGTATGGTTGGTTGACTTCATGCATTGGTATTTTGTCCATTTTCCACCATAATGATGTTTAATTTGGATGTGGTTGTAAAACATACTATTTTCTCCTTAAATGTACAATGAAATGCTAAATTTCACATGATTCTTGTTAGGACTTGTTAGCCATGCAACCAGAATTCATATGTTCTTTGTTTTCTCCTTTAACCTTTCAACTTATATTTACTGGGATTGTGCTAAAATACATTACTTCCTTTATATCTGCAGTTGTTGAATTTTCATTTAATTTTTTCTACTTATTCCTTTCTCTTTTTCTATCCTTTCCTCTTGGTGTTTCCAATTTTTTTCCTCCCGTTCCCTTTTTGAATCAAACAATTTCTTTTAAACGTTATTAATGAGCTTAGACTAAATATTTTGAATGTTTTGAAGAAATGTATGGATATAGATATTAGGACCACAAAACATCTTACCGATTTAACTTGTTATTGAGAACCTGGAATGAATAATCTAAACTTTATAAAGTCTTCTTATATCTGAAGTTCAATTATATGGCATTTTCTCTTCTTGTTTTTAATCGAGATTTTGTATTTGTTCTAAATTCTATGATTTGTTTACTTAATTTACAGAGACTTGTAAAAAAAATGGGATTTATTCTTCAAATAAATGTTCTTTACAACAAAAATGTTCAAAATATTCTTGGACTAGACTCTATACCCATCGATAGAAATTAATTAAGAAATTGTACTTGAAGATAAAATTTTGAAAAAAGATCATTCATCCTATTATTGGCATTCCATTCATTCCCACAAAATAATCACATTATTAAAGATGAATTTCTCTCTAATAAAACATGTCTTCTTTGGATGGATTATTTAAGGCTTTATGTGCTTCATGTGCAAGGTCAAGGCCTTGGCAAGAATTTTATACGAGACATTTAACAATGTGAAAGGCATCCAATTGCTAATATGCTAGGTCATCAGGCTTGGAAATGAATCTGATCAAACCCTTGTTAATATACTCACCCAATGGTTGTTTTCTAATAGCTTCTTTACACACATGTAAAAGGTTGGCCTGACAAATTCCCATGTGACCTTGTAAAGTTAACACTGGAAGTCATCTAGTGTTGGTGACTTGTAATCAACCATCTCCATTGAGGCAATGGACACATCGAATGTCAATGAATTTTCACACATTCTTTCTTGTTCAATGGAAAGAGAAGACATGACTACATCCAAATTAGTTTTCAGGGTCATATTATGTTCTTTTATGATACCTTACAATTGAAAAACTAACCTATAATGGCTTCCAAATTATTATCCAATATCCTCTTGTCTAGTTATGTGTCCATTTGAATGTTTTGAGAGCAACAATATTCTTAACTGATTCTTTGGTAGACAGGGATTTGAAAAACTTCTTTGTTGACTTGTCACCAGATTTAATCCAATGCATACTTGCTCACAATTGGTACCCTTCAACTCTACATATCTCATCAACTTTCAAAAAATGTTGGAGTTTAGCAACTTGGGCTTGTTGGGCCTCGTTAAATGGATTGAATTGAATCTTCTGGCTAGGATATTCTAGATCATCCTTCACAACTTTATGCACTTGTTCCTTATAGCTACAATTTTCCTCCCATTTCCACACAGGAAAGTTGTGACTCAGGAAATAACATCCTCCCACCAAGTGATCTAACCATCCTTACCTCTTGGCTTGGGGAGAATATTTTGTACTAGTTTCATAGAATTTAGGTAACATGGATGTTGTAAATACCATACATTGAGAAGGAAGAGAGTCATGTGAATTATCATTTTTTGGCCACCCCAAGAGATTGAAAAGAAGATAAGATGTTGATTTAAGAGATTCAATTTCGCTAGCACTTGACCAATTGTCCTTCACTACAATCAAAGAAGAACGTACTTTTCTGTGATAGCATGGCCCTATTCAATGTTTTTAGGACTTTTTCATTGCCTTTTTAGAAGATTGAGCATGTCAACCAAATCTTTGACAAGTCATAATGTCTTAGTTTATTCGGGTTGTAAATGCCAAGCTTGGCCCTAAGGATGTTCTAGGGAACCTTCTTCCTTGGGGATTTTTTATTGGAAGCATGCCCTCTTTATCATATTATGTCTCAACCATATTGAAATCCCTTGAGAGAAACAAAGAATCACTTGGAAAATTGTTGACCAAATAATTCCAAAGAGTGGTCCTTTCCTTTGCATCATTAGTTGCATAGGGGTTAGCAAGTGCCAACATTTGACCATCTAAGTTTAGCATAATCCAAACAAGTCTACGTGATGGGTATGTGGCTCAAACAATAAGAATGGAAGTAACATTGGGTAAAAACACCTTCTTTCCATCCATATGTGACGCAGACAAAAATATTCAATGTCCGTTCACAGGATCGTTCTGTCTAGATCGTGAGCTGAAGCGGCTCTTCTGACTCCTACTGGAATTGCGCATAAATAAATCCACAGGTCCTTTCTTTTCCCTCACGGCCCCGAATATGACCATGAACAATTTCCCCACAGGAAATGTGATTTCGGGATTTGGGGTTTCTTGATTCTCGTTGTCACGAGAACCCCTGTTCTCCTGATTCCCTGATCATCGATATCCCGATTCGCCGAAACAGCTTCAACCACATTTAACCCCCTGGGTTATCTTCTGGTCCATGTGACCACTATTCCATACGACCACAATCCTATCTCCCTTCATGATTTCGGGCTCCCAAATGCCGAAATGTATTGGACCTGAGGATTCCCGATCCTCTGAATCCTGATTTTCTGAAACAAATTTAACTTCAGTTAGCCCCTGGGCTATACCTTTGGTCCACATGACCTCCCCTTATATGACCACAGTCCCTTTTAGGGTTTCGGGCTTTCAAATGTCGAAACGCATTTGACCACAGTCCCGATTTCAGGATGGACTCTCCCCTTTCGGGATTTTTTTTTCGAAGGCCTCGATTTTTTCCACGCGTCCCCTCAAGATGGATGGTCCACATCCATTTCGCGACTTCGTGAAATCGGATGCCTATGGGTTCTTTCCCTTAGAACTCCCAAAGTTATGATATCTGAAATGTCGATGGCTCCCGATCTCCTCCGCGTGTCCCAACTGATGGACGGCTCAGGTCTGTTTCAGGGTTTTCATCCTGGAGATTCTCAATCCCCTGTCCTTAGGACTTTCGAAATCCCAATTTCCGAAATCCCGATGACAAATTCCTGTCGGGACTTCACTCCCCTATTCACGAAGGTTTAACTCTCTCACAACTTCTGTCAGATCCAATGGCTGACAGGTATTTGGATCAAGATCTGACGGTCCAGATCTGTCCTCCTTGTGCACTCCTCCTACTACTCCCTGGACGTGAAACTCTCAATGGTACAGATCCTTTCGGTAGATCCAACGACAGTTGTGGCTCCTCCCGAGCTCTGGCGCTTTCTTCCGATGCTTGGAATATTTCTCCAAGACTAAAGGCCTCGACCTTTGCCTTTCCTCTGTGAGCTCCACAATTTGAGTCCTCGCACGCGTATAAAACCGTTGTCCCTCCTGAGCTTTGGGTACTCTAAACTCTTCAAGAGTTCGGTGGCCTCTGCACTCGTTTCAGCTATGTATCCGTGTGCTGAAAGCACTACTACTCCTGAGCTTCTTTTCTCGAATCCTCAAAGGATTCTGACGTCTGCACTCCTGCAGAGTCTTCATGCACTAAAGTGCTATCTCTTCTGAGCTTCTCCAAAGACTCATATCTCTAGGGATATAAATCCTTCTTATTTCCTCCTGTAGATGGATAATTTGGATGCCCTCCTGGCTATCCTTCACTCAAGCAACCTCTTGCTGAGACTTTCAGGGTGTTCAACAACCCTGTGAAGGCCCTTTTAAATGGACTCTTCTTCAAATTCAGAACTCAAATAGTTCTTTTCTCCTGTGCCTATCTGCACACCTACTCAATGCCCACCTGGCAGAGTATCTTCTTACAGAACATCCAATAGTTATGTCCTCTTCTATGCACCTTATGCACCTTCTCAATGCCCTCCTGGCAGAGCTCTCAGAATCCTTAGTGATTATGGTTCTTTTGTTGAACTCACAACATAGTTCTTCCTTTGTGCACTCCTTTCACTGGCTCAATGCCCACCTGACAGAGCTTTACAAAAATCCTCAGAGTTTCTGTCTGCAACTGTGTTCTTCTCCATAGCCTTGCCTTCTGAGGTTTTCAACAACCTCATAGGTCTTTCTTCTGACTTGTTGATTTCAACTTCTGTTCCCACCTGGCATGCCTCTGTCTGACTCCGTAGAGTTCATAAATGCACCCTCTATGCATGGCTATCAGAACCCATAGTTTTCTGTCACACCCTCTTGGTGTGAAGCCTCAAAGACCTCTCAAGCTTGAAATCAAACAAAACCCCTACAAATTCATACCTAACATACATCTACAACATACATTGAACACACAAATACATTCACACAACATGGACAATATTTGCAGGAAAAACTGCTTCTGTTTGTATTTATAAAATGCCTCTTTACAAAGGTGTTCTGAGCACGGACTGTTAACAAAGTATCGTCTCTTATCTACTCTCTCTGCTTCTCTGATCTCTGTTCTAATACAAAGAAGATCTCTCATTTTTTTACATGAGCGGGCTCTTTGAGCTCTTCCCTCCAATCTACCTACCCTATTCAATTTCATTGAATGGGTTGTCTAGTCCACAAATAGGATCTAGATTTCAACCTTACAAACATTAAAGGCCTACCTACTCTAATGACTTCACAAAGGCACAACTCCATGGCTCAACAACCTACAACATTAATTACATTCAAATTCAAAATTGAAGATGAGGGTTGCACCTCTCTTCATCCTTGAATGCATGCATTGACGTGGCTAGTTGGCTGGTTGGATGACATGGAGAGATGCTCCTGCATCATACTCCTCAGCTGCAAATTCCATGAGCTCCTACTCATGAGCTTCCCATCTCAGCTGTGGAAATCCTCCTGGATCCCAAATCATCCTCTGGAGTTGTTCATCCGCTCCATCTCCCTGCTGTTGTTGCTGCTTCTGCACTGCTGTTGCTGCTTCTTTTCTGCCCATCTTTTCCTTGTTGACAGTTTCTAGTAACTTGATCATCAGCTCCCTGATCATGTCGATCACTTCATCTAGCTGCTCCAATGGCTGGCCCTGTTCATGCAGTCTCCCCAGCTGCAAAAATTTTCTGCAAATGGACAGATCACTGTGATCTCCCATGGCTTCTTCATATGCTTCCAACCTCACCTATTATATGTGCATGCCCTGCACTATTACCCTTATCTCTAGGGATTCAATTTGTTCATACAGATCAGCCAAACTAATGTCGTCTGCTGCTTCTTCTTCTTCTTCTGCAAACTCCCAGGTTGCGGTCTTTTCAGTCTCCTGGCTGAAAATATTGAGCCATTCCTCGGAATGCTCATCATCCTCTTCTGCTTCTTCTGTTGTCAGCTTCAGTGCTGTAGCTTCCTCAGCTTCCTGGATGAAAGCATTGAGACACTCCTCAGAATTCTCATCTTCTTCTTCGTCTGCTTGGGCAACTTCCAAAGTCTGCTCCAATTCTTCTTCCCTGACAGTCTCAGTTGGTTGTCCTGCTGTTGTTGCATCTGCAGCACAGATTTCTGCCTCCTCTTGGGAAAATGGTAGGAATATCTGAATTCCTGGAATCATTAGAAGATTCTCCCGATCTTCCTCTTCTATCAGCTACTCTAGCTGATTCAAACTCACCTGCTCATCCCTTCCCACATGGAAATATGGGATTTCTCTGCTGCCCTCCTGGCAGTCTATGGAATCAACTGAATCCATCTCTGTTCCCTTGCCCACCTGGAAAAATGGAAGCCTTTCACTTCCCTCCTGCCAGTCTTTGAGATCCCACAATGACCTCATTTCATTGCCCAGCTAGAAATGTGAAATTCCTTGGTTGTCCTCCTGATAGTCCATGAGATCTTCAACTGATCTCAACTCCTTGCCCACCTGACAGTTTGGAATTTCCTCTCTTCCCTCCTGGAAGTTCTTGAGATCTTCAGCCGATCTCCATTCTCCAGCACCCTCACCGAGAATTTTCCCAGTCTCTGGTTCACATATCTGAACCATTTCCTCAAGTCCGTTGAGGTTTTCAGTATGCCTCAACCATCCTCTTAATAGCTTATGATGTCTTCTAGCCATCAACTCCTTGACTGGCCATTTTATCTTCAACTTCCTCATGGGCCATTCATATATCCATCTTGGCTTGGCCTTCTGCTACATCTGTAATGCAAGCCTTTCCATGTCCACCCTTATATCAGCAAGCCATTTATCTATTCCTGCAATATTTTCTTCTTTGCTCTTCCTCCCAGCATACCTACGACCTTCAGTAGCCATGTTGTTGTTTCTGTCTACCCTCCTGGAAAATCTGCTGCTCACTCCTGCAAACCTGAGTGCTTCAGCCTCTTCCTACAGTCCTGCTGACTGCCTTCTTGATTGTTGCCTACCCGCAAACAATCACCATAGAGTCTTCAACAACCCTATCTTCCTTTTCCTTCTCCTCACTTCCCTTGCCTGAAATCTACAGACAAGATTCAGGCTCTGATACCAAACTGATGCAGACAAAAATATTCAATCTTCGTTCACAGGATCGTTCTGTCTAGATCGTGAGCCGAAGTGTCTCTTCTGAATCCTACTGGAATCACGCATAAATCGATCCACAGGTCCTTTATTTTCCCTCGCAGCCCCGAATACAACCATGAACAATTTCCCCAGAGGAAATGTGATTTCGGGCTTCAGGGTTTCCTGATTCCCGTTGTCATGAGAACCCCTGTTCTCTCGATTCCCCGATCATCGATATCCCGATTCGCCAAAATGGCTTCATCTGCATTTATCCCCCTGGGTTGTCTCCTGGTCCATGTGACCACTATTCCATATGACCGCAGTCCTATCTCCCTTCGCGATTTCGGGCTCCCAAATGCAGAAATGTATTGGACCTCAGGATTCCCGATCCTCCGAATCTCGATTTGTCAAAACGAATTTAACTTCAGTTATCCCCTGGGCTATACCTTTGGTCCACATGACCTCCCCTTATATGACTACAGTCCATTTCGGGGTTTCGGGCTTTCAAATGTCGAAACGCATTTGTCCTCAAGATTCTCGATCCTCCGAATCCCGATTTCCCAATGGACTCTCCCCTTTCGGGATTTTTTTCCAAAGGCCTCGATTTCTTTCACGCGTCCCCTCAAGATGGACGGTCCACATCCATTTTGTGACTTCGCGAAATCAGATGCCTATGGGTTCTTTCCCTCGGAACTCCCGAAGTTCCAAACTCTGAAATGCCGACGGCTCCCCATCTCCACCACGTGTCCCAACTGATGGATGGCTCAGGTCTGTTTCGGGGTTTTCATCCTGGAGATTCCCAATCCCCTGTCCTCAGGACTTCCAAAATCTCGATGACAAATTCCTGTCGGGACTTCACTCCCCTATTCATGAAGGTTTAAATCCCTCACAACTTCTATTAGATCCAATGAATGACGGGTATTTGGATCAAGATCCAACGGTCTAGATCTGTCCTCCTTGTGTGCTCCTCCTACTACTCCCTGGATGTGAAACTCTCAACGGTCCAGATCCTTTCAGCAGATCCGACGACAGCTGTGGCTCCTCCCGAGCTTTGGCACTTTCTTCCGATGCTTGGAAGATTTCTCCAAGACTAAAGGCCTCGACCTTTACCTTTCCTCTGTGAGCTCCACAATTTGAGTCCTTGCGTGCGTATAAAACTGTTGTCCCTCCTGAGCTTTGGGTACTCTGAAATCTTGAAAGAGTTTGGTGGCTTTTGCACTCCTTGCAGCTATGGCTCTGTGCACTGAAAGCACTACTCCTCCTGAGCTTCTTTTCTCGAATCCTAAAAGGATTCTGACGTCTGCACTCCTGCAGAGTCTTCGTGCACAAAAGTGCTATCTCTTTTGAGATTCTCCAAATACTCAGATCTCTAAGCAAATAAATCCTTCTTCTTTTCTCCTACAGATGGATAATTTGGATTCCGTCCTAGCTATCCTTCACTCAAGCAACCTCTTGCTGAGACTTTTAGGGTGTTCAACAACCCTGTGAAGGTCCTTTTCTATGGACTCTTCTTCAAATTCAGAACTCAAAGAGTTCTTTTCTACTATGCCTATCTGCACACCTACTCAATGCCCACCTGGTAGAGTATCTTCTTACTGAACGTCCAATAGTTTTGTCCTCTTCTGTGCACCTTATGCACCTGCTCAATTCCCTCCTACTAGATCTCTCAGAATCCTTAGTGATTTTGGTTCTTTTGTTGAACTCACAGCAGAGTTCTTCCTCTATGCACTCCCTGCACTCACTCAATGCCCACCTGGCAAAGCTTTACAGAACTCCTCAGAGTTTCTGTCTGCAACTGTGTTCTTCTCCATAGCCTTTCCTTCTGAGGTATTCAACAACCTCATAGGTCTTTCTTTCGAGTTGTTGATTTCAACTTATGTGCCCACCTGGCACGCCTCTGTCTGACTCTACAGAGTTCATAAATGCACCCTCTGTGCATGGCTATCAGAACTCGCAGTGTTCTGTCACACCCTCCTGGTGTGAAGCCTCAAATACATCTCAAGATTGAAATCAAACAAAACCCCTGCAAATTCATACCTAACATACATCTACAACATACATTGAACACACAAAGACATTCACACAACACAGACAATATTTGCAGGAAAAACTGCTTCTGTTTGTATTTATAAAATGCCTCTTTACAAAGGTGTTCTGAGCATGGATTGTAAACAAATTCTCGGCTCTTATCTACTCTCTCTGCTTCTCTGATATCTGTTCTAATACAAAGAAGATCTCTCATTTTTTTACATGAGGGGGCTCTTTGAGCTCTTCCCTCCAATCTACCTACCCTATTCAATTTCATTGAATGGGTTGTCTAGTCCACAAATCGGATGTATATCTCAACCTTACAAACATTGAAGGCCTACCTACTCTAATTCCTGCACAAAGGCACGACTCCATGGCTCAACAACCTACAACATTAATTACATTCAAATTCAAAATTGAAGATGAGGGTTGTCCCTCTCTTCATCCTTGAATGCATGTGCTGACATGGCTAGCTGGCTGGCTGGATGACGTGGAGAGATTCTCCTACATCAATATGGCTATAGGTAAAAACAACAATACTCTGGCATACAATATTTAAGGTTTTTCTAGGAAAGAAACTTGAAATCTAAACTTCATCTAAAGACAAATTGTCTAGATCATGGATAAATTTTGTTTATATTTCAAACCATGTATTTTGAATAGGTGATCATAATCCCTTTGACACAAGGTTGTGAGACTCAGACTTGACAAAAACTTGTCCAGGTTTGGACTCGATAAGTAAACGATTTTTTTGTAGAAAAAATAATAATGACAATTTCCATCCAAAAATTCTACAAAACAATAGTCTATCCCAAGTTATTAGAAATGCCTCTACAAGTCCCTCAAAATGTTTTTCCCCATTTCAGATACCGAAATAGAGGGGAAACATGGTGGAAATCCACTTAAATGTTTGAGACCTCACTTGAAACATTTCAAGAATAGGTGGCAATATTTTAGGTTTGAGAAGTTCTCTTTCGAAGTACACTTTTTTATAGAATACTAGGAGACCTAAAGTGACTCTTGGACAATTCATATTCTAGGATTGAGAGATTTAAAGATGAGTGGAAAATTAATGTAGTCCACCCAACCCCATTTTCCTATTGAACTATACAGCCAATGAGTTCTCTAGTTGATTGTTGTAACATAGCATAAATTGGGACTCCATCTATAACATATTTTATAAAATGTATGAGAGTAGCAAGTGGTATTTAAATTTGAGACACAAAATATAATCTAAAACTAAACTTTCTCCGTTAAGAAGGTTGTCAAGGAGAAAACAACAGGTGGACAATATTATTGTTTTGAATGTGTTGGTAATGTTGAGTTGATGTGGACTGCCTTAGAGTCCTGCCACTATGTACTTCACATTTCTACACATCAGTCAATTTTTTTTTTTTAATTGAATATGTTTTTCTCAAAAAATAACATTTAAGATATGTTGAATTGGTATTCTATAGATTATTAAAAAATTTAGGCTGAAGTAAAAATCATTGACTTTTAAATTCGAGTTCCTAGTGGAAAAATGGAACTTTCAGCACATTATGGACCACTTCTTAATGGACATACTTTGAAAGGCGCACTAAGTGGATGGAAAATAGGTCTAAGCTGCTAATGTTAGTTCAAATGTACAAGAAAAAGGTAAAACATGAGCATTTCATATGATTTTGTGTGTTTTGTTATTTTTTGTACTATAGAATACAAGCATCAAGTATCGCTTTTGGCATTGTAAACTAAGGCTACATAAAAATATTTTCAGTACTTACCCCCCTCCCCTTTCTTTATCAAGAGTCTATTATTTCATCTTATTGGTGGAACATTTGTATTGAATTATCTATATCTTTTCCCATACATTTGAGACCTCATCATAGTTGCACTGCATGCAATGATCATACTAGGACTTCCTCCACATAACAATATTTTTGGCATAATTTGATCTAGTTGCAAGGGGGATCATGTGGCCCCAACAAATGTGCAATCTATTAAACCTATGAGGAGGCTCAACTATTTGTGCAACATGGTATACTTAGACTAAGTGAAAAAGTAAAAACTGGTCATAGTGCTGAAAAGTGTAGGGGAGGACTTTGGTGAACATATGCACAATCTCCAAAGAAAAATCTTAAGGGATTTACCAGTAAAGTACAGAAGTGGCATTGATGCGCATGCGAGGAAAAGTAGAGTGCAGTTACAGTGCTAGCTATGAACAAACTATGTGTAGTATTGCAAGAAGAACAATAAATCTAAGTAGATTTTCCTTGTACAATATGCATAACAATAAAAATAAAGTTATAAAAAAATTAAGCAGAACAATGCAGTGTAACAGAATACTTAGGATAATTAAGTATGTTCTTGGCATTTTTATTTACCTATCTACATGATGAACATGAAACCATAAATCATAAAACCAATCCAACGAGCATCCCAAAAAAGAAAAGCAAGAAGACACGAGAGGTTTTCTCAATGATGTATGATCGCTATAGCAATTGAGGAAAATATTAAGCAGGGGTTGTAGCATTAAAATTTTATGCTCATTTCCTTGTGGAAAAAGATGTCTGAGATTTCCCTACAAAGAATAGAAACAAAACTATTCTACTCACTGCTAAGAGGATTTACAATGCCATACGTTGCATATTTGTAGACATTAGATAATCACTGCTCAATATCTAATATAGTACCTAACGACCAACCTTAGGATCAGTGTACGGGCTTGATCATTGCCTCATTTCTGGAAATCATGTCCACTAGGATATTTTCTCACTTGGTTATATTTGATCATTTCCTTGGGTGTAGTCCTAGCAACAACCCATCCAACTTTGATAACCTACTTTGTCATCTTTGTAGTTCCTCTTGAATGTGAGGTGGCATTGAAGTGCAAGCTGAGATGTCATTGAGGTATCATAGGGTGTCGACTTCTGTTGCTGGCACAAAATTGGATGCTCTATTACCAAAATATAGTATTTGAAAAGGTAACCTTGGTGTTGTGGTTGCATGGATTGTTTAATGTGATAGGAAGGTCTTGACATTTGGTGCATAGAAAATTGCATTGGTGCATAGATCACAGGTCCCTGTAACATACCCATATTTAAGAATATAAAAATATTACTGAAAACTAAATAAAAACATTGTTGCAAAGACACTTGTCACTGTCAATTGTAGTTTACAATTATGTTATGAAAAATGTTAGGAAATTATGCTATAAAATAAAAACAATTATAATTGATACAAAACACATATACCCCCTTGTCTTTGGTCTGCAAATTTAAAAAATATATTGTGCTGGGAAAATCACATTCACATAAGGATATTCCAAAATATGATCACATACTACAGTCTTATGGCCATAGGTATTTGACTAGGGTACTCCCTTTGGCTCTTGTATACCATGTTTCTGAGGTACAAACATGCTAGGAAAAGAAATGAAAAAACTCAAGACAAAGAGAGGAAAATCAACATATCAAGTAAAGTATTGAAAACTCACAAAACAAAGGAGCCTTTAAGACCATGCAAACAAGAGTGTATTTTTTCTAATCAAGGTTGCAGTAAATCTTAAAACAAAAATAAAATGCAATCCCATTAACATATTTAAACCATGGATTATCCCAAGCATCAACGCATTTACCTCAATTGACTATTTCCTTATACCATAATCGGTTGAATCAATTGCACAGATTTCGTAAAGTATTCCTTCTCATGAGATTTGGGTGTTAGAATAGGCAATTATGCATGGAGGGAAAACTGTCAACTGAACATTTCATTGTAAAACCATAAAAATTTTCTCATAGATTAACTGCGGTTTATGAAAGTATAGAACACACTATGAATGCTTTTTGTTTTCAACCAATTATAACAAGAAGACAAAATAGTTATCAACAGATATATTCTACATTGTTTCTAAATCATTGTCAATTAGAATGAACCTTTCCTCCACCCAATACTTCATTACCTATTTCCTTGTAGTGGAAATCTACCAATAATTTACATCCAACTTCTTTTAAGTTATCAAAGAAGAAACAATAGTTTCAATCTCGAATATGTTTCTTCTACCTGGTTACCAGTTTGAACTGTTGCAAGAAAGGTGTACTTTTCTTCAAGTATGTATCCATAAACCCATAGGGTAGTCCCAAAGCTTCTTTAGACTGCACTATCTCAGTCAAAAATAATATTATGCATCGAAAAATGTTCCAATACATGAATGAAATTTGAAGAAGTGTTTTCCTGCTTATTGTCCAATTACAGGGAAAGAAATTCCCATCTCACAGGATCTATAAACAATGTCTATTAACAGTTCTCAGGGCCTTTATTGAATAGGATGTGGAGAGTAAAATCTCAACTCCCAATTTTTGGCTTTCAATTACTGCATAACAAACAACCAGATACAAATTTATCCACATCATCTTGCATCTGCAGCTAATACTAGCTTCAAAAATTAGCCAAGATTTTGATCACCCCAAAGTGTCCAACTTCGGAGCTACGAGCTTCCTAGATAAACTTTATTTGTAATTCTCATTTTAAAACAAACATCGCTAAATTTATACCACAATCCTTATTCAAGACTATAGTATTTAAAGGATTCATGCCATGCATAAATCTACAGGTACTGCAAGACTTATGTAGATACTATAGGCACAAAATCTATGTCAGTGATGCGATCAACATTTTCACCATTTTAGAGTTTGGAAAAATTGCAATATTTTCATTGGATTCTATAATGTATGAGGGTATGGGATTAACATTTAATTAAGAACACCATACAATCAATAAAACTAGTAAGTCTACTCCAAACATATTACCAAGTATTGATCATTCCTATGCACAGGTGTACATAGGTCTTAGGGTCACAAGCATATATAACAAAGAATAAAAAATATGTCTACTATCAACAAAAATGTCCCCAAAATCTAAAACTGTAGATAAACTTTAATTACTATATCGTTTGGTAAAGCCATTTCATAGTTCTTGCATGTAATTTTCAGGTTGGGAGACTATTCAACCAAGTCATCATTTTTCCCAACTAATCTAGCATGATTTTCAAGTGTGAAATCTGACATAGTGTTTGAATACTACAACAAATTTCTATAGTGTTTATTCATTATTAGATAGGACTTGGTCCACGTGCATCTCACCAGTAATAGGTAGCGCCCAACATATATGCTCTATATAGTAGCATAGTGATCTGTACAGTCTATTAACACTTTTGAGTTGATTTTCTAGGCATATATAGTCTTTCTTTTAACCAGTCGCTTTGTAACTTCAAATAGCAATCTCAACCAACAACCAGTGTCATCGAATCTTTACATCATTTGTTTATATTATTTCCACTATAAAATTATAAGAACAAAGTCTATTTATGTATTGTTCTCATGTTAACTAAATCTACTTTTAATATCGATATGCACACTAAATTTCATTGAGCATAACATGGCAGAGGTGGTTGGTGAATCAAAACATAGAATGCTTGACTACACCATGGAATTCTTGACTACAAAGTTAAAGGATACCATCCAACTTTCGATCTTCATATAAAATACATACTAAAAGTACAAAGATATGAGACAATCATTCATTGTAATAAAGATTTAAAGAACACAGACAGATTCACACTGTGAATTGAAAACCCTTGGAGGCAAAATTAGGGCTTCAGATTCAATGATCAATGTTGCCACATATCAAATTAAAGTGTGCAGGGGAATTGAATTTAAAATTCATTCCTTATATATTATCTCATAAATTCACAATGATTTCACCAGATCACTATAGACATTAGTTACATTGTAGAGATTCAGATTTGAATCATGAAGTAGAATATACTCAACTCACAGAGGTAAAATAGTTTGTATGGTGGATGTTGAAGGATAGGTCATGTTCAAATTTGAGCCTTTTCACACAGTCTATAATAGAGATGGAATCGATGAACAATTCATAGGGCTTCTAGATATAAAGGAAATTGGCTCAGAACCTTTGAAGGAACACTGGAAAAATTGCAAACATATTATAAATAAAACAAACTTGCACAAGAATTCCATACAAAGAAAATAAATAAATTTCCCTCGGAAAGACATATTCCCCATTTCATTTGTGATGGTCCTGGAAGAACTAGTTCCCATTAAACTAGATAAAAACAGGGGAAAATTCTAGTGCACTTGTTAAAGTGAGAAAATTATAGTGCACTTTTTAAAGTGTTGATTGTATCAACATGTTAAACTCAAAATTATTGTTGGCTAGAGGCTTAGGGTACATAACAATCCACTCAAGTAATGGAGAATTCTACAGGAGCTCAATGTTAAAAACTGGATGAAGAGCAAGATAAACTAGGAAATCAAGCTTCAAATCATATTCGCCTCATTTCTCAGTGATGGTGTACGCTCTATATTGTAGTGGGTGTAGGTTGTGATGTTGGCCTTTAATTTGCTCCTTTTGGATGTGAAGGCAAACCTTATTCCCCTCCAACTGGGAATTTGCAAGGGAAACAGTGCTTGGTATGGAACTGCTTGTACTTGTCAGCTGTGTATGTTATAATGTCTTGAAATTAGTGTTGAACACTCTATATTTGTTCAATGAAGTGTGTTTCTTTATCGATTTCTTTTTGCACCGATGAAAAAGTGCCTACAATAATGGGCCTAGGGAATGCATCATTGATTAACATTGTGGGTTGATATTCATATTAAACTGCTAAAGCATTGCATTGTGTGGAGTTGTGCTAACCTGTGTTGTAATTGTGCTAAATGAAAGCAATTTTGTCATCCCAAGTGTGAGTGTGCCTATGATTGTACATGCACAGTGGGTAAACAATAGTTTGGTTCACAAATTTTTCTTTCCCATCAGTTTGTAGGTGAAAGACTATGAACATATCAATACTTGTGTCTAACATGATCTAGAGTAATTTCCAAAAATTGTTGATGAAATTAGGTTAATGGTCTAACACAATGTATGTTCATGCTCCAAACCTAACCCATATGTGTGCAAAAAAAAATTTGTTATGTCTTTTGTAAATTCAATTTTCTTGCAAGGTGCAAGTACTACCATCTTTGAAAACCTATCAACAACAATAGACACTGCATCATGGTTTTTTCATGTTGTTGGTAGTCCTATTAGAAAATTCACAAAGATAGACTCTTGTGGCTGCCTGGGATTTAATAGAGATGTGTACAGTCCTTGCTTCCTATTGGCCAATTTTTTATTATGCAAGAAACAAAGGCCTTCATGTATTTATCCATGTTTGCATAAGGGTGAGACCAATAGAAGTGTTTCTACAAAACTACAAGAGCCTTATGTATCTCAAAGTGACCTTTTGACTTGGGATAAGGTATTCCGAGATTATCTTGTTGCATTTTCCCTTGCCAGTACACGTAAATTTACATGGAAATACAAGTTGTTACGCGGCTAGAAATTTCCACTAGATTGCCTAGAATTGTGATCTCCATAGATGTATGAAAATGGTGGTTTTTGGTGTATTGATGCCATTAATCATGATCTGATGTGCACGTGTCCAAAACAACTAGAAATGTGCTCATTGGTGGTTTACTCTATTTTGTTACACAGTTGGATAATTCAGACTTGTGCTTGATTACTAGGTGAAACTAAAGTAGCATGCAATCCATTTAAGTCATTATGTGATCTACAACTTACTCTGTTTCAGCACACTCTGCAAAGGCTTATGGTTGGAATGAAAACAAATCTCCTTACCCAATATGTAGTATCACCATTGTTTGACATATTAAACAATCACATAGAGCCCATGATTGTAGGTTGAATAGTTGTGGATAAAATCAATGAATGATTTTGAATGGTATGTGATTGGGTGTCCATGGTGGATGTGAACAATCCTAAGTGCATACTAAGAGGTGTTTGTGTGATTTTCAAATGCCTGATGGAGATTAACTAGGCTTAAGACTAGCATAGGGCACCTTAACTTCTTCAAATAATTTTTGTTACATGTGATCCCATTTGAAAATGAGTTTCTTGGCATTCTCATGCAATATATGATGCAGGGGATGTGTGACATCAAAGGAAACCGAAGAAAAATCTCCTGAAAAATTGTTCCAAGTAGAGGAATATTCATAACTCATTGATGTTGGTTGGGGTAGGCCAATTATGGATGCCTTGTATTTTCTCTGGATCCACATGCACACTTGTTTAATCAATATTGAAGCCAAGGTATAGCATGTACTTCATGGAAAATGATTATTTCTCTAGGTTATAAAGGAACTTATGTTGGTGCAAAGTTTGAAAGACATGCACAATACATTGAAATTGTTCATCTCATGTCCTATTGACGATAAGAACATCGTTGAGGTAGACCACGATGAATTTATCTATAAATGGGTGAAAAACATCGTTCATCAACTGCATAGAGGTTTTTGGTGCCTTTGTTATGCCAAAGGGTATCACCAACCACTCAAATAGTTTATTTCTTTCTTTGAATCTAGTGTTTCAAAGATATAAAGTGTAGGTTTAAACTTGATGGTAATGAAACTTAAAGTCAATCTTGGTAAAATATCTCGACTCCCTTCAATGTGTCCATAAGGTCTTCAATATACAAGATTGGATATCTATCATTGACCATAATTTTCTTGAGGGAAAAATAGTCACTGTAGAGATTCTATGTAGCATCTTTCTTTGTTGCAGGTGGAATGAGACTTCCACAAGCCAAAGAACTTACCTTGATGTGTCCTTTTAGAAGGATATCTTAAATATAGCACTATTTTTTCTCTTTTTCTAGAATGGATTTGTAATACATGTCTTTCTTGAACAACAAGTTTCCAAGTACCAAATATATGTGATGTTGGACTTGGAAACTATAGAGGTACTCTTGTGGGGTCCTTGAATGCCATTCTAATCCTCCATAAATGTATTAATTTTATTTTTCTGCCCTAGTTGCATAACAAAGGAAACTTGCATTGTTGCAATAATCAATTGAACAATTGTTGGTTGAATTGTTAACAAAAGAAATTTCTACAGGTGAGCTTGCGACACTATTTAACTAAAATGTAGGAGCCTTTCAATGTTAATTTTACCTCAATAATACAAAATAACTTATTGTTAATGTTCCAAACAATGCAAATAGGTTTGGAATAGAATGTTCCATGGCTCTCCCACAAGAATAGTTGTCCATGCAAAATTTCATAGATGTCCAAAGGTGTTATGTCAAGTGACAAACATAGCATGTGCTACCCTTAATGGGCTTAAAATGGGTGATAGGAGTTCGACTGTGTACCATGCTACTGGCAGGTATATATATACATGATGACATAATAACCCTTACTTAATCTACATCTCTTATTTTTTATGCTGAATTATGGCAGTCTAACTGAGACTATCTCTTTTTCTAAGGTCTAATATACGCCCAACATTTATTATAAAGTTATGTATCCCTTTAAATTTTTATAAGACAATAAAAATATAAAGGATAAAGAGACCTCTCTTCCTTGAAAACGTGTCCTTTTCTAGTACAAATGGATTATTAGAGAGAAAATCATGCGTGGAATGTTACCTATCAATATTCTTATACTTTTGGAGTTATTGAAGGATAGAATTATGCGCGCTCTTATTTAAGAACATCCGATGATGAACTTGGTTGAACGATGCTTTCATAATCAATGAATCAATATTAAATAATCCATAATAGAAGTGGTAGAGAAAATATTAATATATCCTGAGCTTGACAAAAGTCATGGTCAGGATCAACACATATGAACTTTGTGGTGAAATATCATCAACACTGATAAAGGGATATGCAAGAGTGTATAGTGAGAACCTTGACAAACATAACCCATAATTCTTGTAGCATTGTCTAGAGGATGGACAAATTATGTTTATTTTTTCAAATATGTAAAATGAGTATATTACAGTTTAATGAATACATTTTCCTATTATTATAGATGGTTTTATACTTTATTAAAAAAATTGCCAAGACTTTACAAGGTTTTATAATTCAATGAAATATTCCCCAAGATTTAACAAGAGCTTATAATTTAGTGAAAGATTCGCCAAGATTTAACAAGATTATATAATCGGCTAAAAGATTTGCCAAAACATTATGTATACATATTATATTATTGATAAAATATCCTTCAATGTTTCCTATGTATCATGGGGATTCACCCATTTATAATAGATATAAATTTAGGAGGGGTTCTTAAAATCACCCCTTTTTCTTCCATTTGACCATATATTCATTAATTCTTCTAGAACACAAGAATTTGGTTCATACTTCGAGGATGTCTTCGGGAATTAAAATTAATATTCCTTCTTCATATAAAAGAGGCAACTCTATTTGTATATGGTCGGTAGGACCTAGTTTTTTCTTCAAACAAGAAACACGAAAAACGTCATGCAATTTTCCTTTATTTGGAATATTGAGGGCATAAGAAACTTGTCCAACTCTCTTTCAAATTTGATAGGGTCCATAGAACTTAGAAGCCATTTTTTTTTTCTTGTAATTTTTAAGAGAACTCTCCTTATAAGGTTGCAACTAAACAAACACCCAATCGAATGTCGTAAATTCTCTGTCGGTTCTTCTTTTGTTAGCTTGTTTTTTCATTCGATTCCTTTCTTGTTTGAGGTGAGCTTTAATAGTGCATAGAACTTCATCCGACATGGTTAAATAATATTTCACGATAGGAACCTTAGAATTGATAACATACTCCTGAATAGAGGGAGGCATATAACCATACAACACTTCAAATGGGTACATTTTTGCTAAGGTATGATATATACTATTGTACCACCATTCTGAAAGATGTGGCCAATTGATCCATTGTGTCTATCGATCATTCAAAAAATTCCTTAGACACCCTTCAAGTAATTTAATAACCACTTCAGTCTGGCCATTTGTTTTGGGATGTTATGAAGTGCTCATGGTTAAGGATGTCCCCACCTGAAAAAATAGTTTCTTCAAAAAATTTCTAGTAAACTTGGGATCCCTATCGCTTACGATAAATTTGGGAAATCCATGAAGTTTAAAAATATGTTTAACATAACTATCAACGACTTGAATAGCCTTGGCCTTTGAAGATATCCCCACAAAGTGGGCATATTTGGTTAATCGGTCGACAATTACGAATATAGTGTCTTTTTCTTCAGAGGTGGGAAGACCTGTTATAGCGGGAAAACCCCTCTACAGACTACACCAAGGTTCTAAAGTGTAGGCAGAACTAACCGTCTAAAGTCTCCTACTTTTAATCACTATCCCGAAATTACCCCACAATCATACATAAAATACAAGAAAGAGGGATCCGGTAGGCCTACCTTAAACTCTGCGTCCGATGTCAATCCCTCTGAGCTTGGTTGTTTCCTGACTACAAATCTCCTCCCAAGGATAACCTGCATTCATCAAAAGACAAACAAGAAACTACAAGCATGCATTTTATATATGGATTAGTGGGTTAAACATCATAAAAAATAAATGTAAACAAATCATAAAGATTTAAGACATCATTTGGCAGGATGGAAAAAGTACTTCTTTATATTAATATCACAAATAGTCACTTACAAAATGAGACCGACATTGATCCTTGAACTTGGTCCTGGGCTCCTCTTCACCATGCACCAACTGCTTCCACGTCTTCTTCTCCTCTTTAGTTCTCTTTAGGGAAATGGCAAAGGCTTGCAATTGGGGAAAAGGGGGAATGATAAAATGGGCAGAGTTTCTTTGCTCTCGTGCTTCTTCTTGGAATGGGACCCCAACCCCTTATTTTATAGGCCAAAAGAGATAGTAATGGTTGGAGTGACTGGATATGGGTGGTCAAACGGTTAAGTAACAACCCAAAAACCCATATCCCTTTCCAATTTTCATTTTTTGTGATATTCTGTGAGTGTACGTGGGCTATAGTGGCTCAACAAGCATGTGTATGTGAGAAGTAATGGTGCAGGGCACATACACCTTCAAAACAATGGTTTTTAGAAGAGTTGTTCAATGATGGTTTGGCAAAGATAGAAAGTTATATGGCCTGATGCCAGGTATGCATGTTTGGTGCAATTTAGGGTTATAACAGATGCCCCCTAATGTGTGAGGTCATAAGAGAATATAATGGCCGAAATACAACACAAATATTCACCAATGTATGAAGAGAGTGAGCCCAGGGACCAGAGTTCAGGAGGTTCCATATGAAAAATAACAATTTGTTTCATCAAGGCAGGCATACCCATGATCGGGATGAAATACAATCATGGCTGCAAATCAAATACACTGCAGATCCATGTCATATAACTATATAAAGGTAGCCGCTAGCAGTACACAGTGGATCTACATCTCAAAATCAAAATACATACATGTATAGTATCCATCTTAAAGAAGCTAATGACACCTTATGGCTGGATATGAGGTTTTCAGAGCTCGAGCAACAACTTCAAAATCTTCAAAACTCGGGTAGGAGTGTAATGTGAGTGTACGACTTCACTAACCAAAGGTCTTCGATGGCTCATTGAGAAAAGACAAGAGGATCTTGGTGACCAGGTGGATAACTTCATTGATTTTGAGCAAGGACTTGATTGGAATTTCAGGGTGGTCGGGCATGAGGACAAGAGACAAACTATAGAAGGACTGACTCAAGTTTAGTAAAACTTCTGTTGAAAAAAAGAACGAAAAATGATGAGACATAGGCAACATGGAATTGACATAAGTTCATGATGCAGGAGGCAACGCAAACTCTCCATATGTTTGGAAGGATAACCAAATGGATGAGGACACGACTTTATGTAGCAAGTACAACTTCCTAAGGTCACATTAAATCCTAGAGCTTGACGAACAAACAGAAGGATGTGCTTTTTCCAAGGATGACTCATTGTGATGCCAATAAAAATAAAATACTTTTACCTTCCTCTTTTCGGGGTATATTTGATTTTTTTGTCTTTTTCAATAATCTTGGAAAGTTTGAAAAGGAATAAAAGAATGCTACGTTACAAAGGAGGAACGAGTGTCGCAGACATACTAGTTCCAAATGAAAGGAACACACAGATGCTCAGAGAAAGGGGACATATGCAAGAAAGGGACACTTAGAAAAATCCTCCATGGGTCAAGGTGTCAAGATGCAGAGGCAAAGTGCTACAATGCTTGCATATAAGCCATGCTTCAAATGGTTCATTTGAGAGCAACATGGAGCCGACATTAGGCCAAAGACGCGGGAATGCAAATGTGATTAATAAGACAAAATGATAACAACCTTCGATGTAATTTTAATGATCCCAGAGAAGGTAAGCTTGGGGGTTTTTCATTTTTATAGAGTCTGAAAAAGTGTAAAAGGAGACTCCACTGGGGTACCTTTTTCGAAGGTAGTCTAGTCAGCTCAAAAAAGGGGTAAACTAGCACCGAACATATGTCTATTCAAAATCATTTTCACAAGTGTGACAAAGACAATATCACTCAACAATCTTTTCATGTTTAAGGAGTCTGAAAAGAGCTTAACTATCGAATTTGTACGAGATTTTATTATGGGCCAATTTAACGAGTGTGAAGAAACAAGGTCACTCGGCCATCTTTTCAAATTTAGGGAGTCTGAAAAGAGATTAACTATGGACTCTGCGGGGGGGGTTCCTTTTTCGTAAATTTAGTCCCTCGGGCCGGAAAAAGGGTTAAAATTATACCTAAGAATACTCTTCTAGAGAACGGAGGATCCTAGAGTATACCTTTGTTCATACAATTGACCATCCAGACCGAAAAAGGGGTAAACTACCGCCGGAAAGACGTGCCTTTGAATTTTAGTTTGGCAAGTGTGAAGGGCAACAAGATCGCTTGACAATATTTTCATATTTAGAGGGTCTGAAAAGGGCTTAAAAGAATACCCATTGTGTTTTAGGAGTCCCGAGGGTGAGGTAAAGAGTGATAATGAATCATGCAAATGAGGTTCAAACTCATAATAAAGAAAAACTAATAAGGACTCCCGAGCCTATAGTCTTTAATGACCGCATGGACACCAAAATGCAACCAGGATCTACCTAGGGCATCCATGTGAAGGTAGTCTCTACCACTAAATTACGACACTTATAGAGTAGGAGTGAGGGTTATGTGTTGCAATTCGGTGGGATCGATCCCATGGCAAAGAGAAAAAGACAAAGAGGTGCAACAAATGGAGGTGGAATCCTATCTTATATGCACAAAGTTGGAAAAATGACTTTTTACCAAAAGACCTTTTAAAAATGACCCAACTCTCAAAACATTTCCAAATACCCAAAGTAACACTTATCGTAACATCCCCCGAAAAAATCAAGAACCATAGTAAACGATTTTCAAGCTAGAAAAAATGACAAAAAGGGTCCAAAAAAATGACAAAAAGGGGCCAAAATGTCTATAAATAGAAAGCTAGAAACTCATTATCACCATTGTAAATTGAGAATTGACCAAAAGTCAAAAAACACCCCTTTGCCAAAATAGTTGATTCTGGGAGCTTCAGTGGATGAAACGAACTTTCGTTTGGACCAAGTAAGTACACACTAGCCTCTCTTGCATTTCCATATTTCATTTTTTCATTTACTTTTGTTTTTTGGGAGGGGTGTTGACCTTTAAAAAGGTCGACCCTATGTGTACACGGGATGTCCAAGCACAACCCGTGAGTACACGTGGGCAGAAGATAAATTTCCCACATGCACATGCGACTGTCACCAAGGCAACCCGCATACACCCTCTAACAAGTGGTAAAAATAAAAAGGGCAAGAGTTAACTCTCCAAACTTTGGCATTTTGCAGGATGTATGTTCATTGGAGAGAGAAGGAGCATGATGACATTGATTTTTTGGTCTCAGAGGACCCTATTTCTATCGTTGTTTTATCACAATGTGGGTTGTTAAAGTTCTTCCAGTGTTTGTTTATGAGGCCACAACCTAGGTTGCTGAATGATTTGATAGATTATTGGCATCCTAACGTAGAGGCATTTATGCTCAAGGAGTAGTCGTTGACATGAATGACTAAAGACATTTACTTCCTGACCAGTCTCTCGAGGAGAGGGGATCCAGTCAACTTCCGTACTTTTCCCCCTGGTCCTCACAACATTGAGGAGTTTATTGGACTCCATTGTGAGGCTGGTACTGAGAAAGTAGGTTCTCAGGTGCCTATACATAATATCAACAACCTATCACTCAAAGTGATAGTTCTACTTATTTGGCAGATCATTGGATCTGTGGCTTTGCATCAGGCTTCCTAAGTGCACATGCATTGTGCAGTAAAGTGCTTAAATGCATAGCTTTTAGACTGGAGTACCACCATGTTGGATTGTATGAAGAGACAACTAACAGAGTGTCAGATACAGGAGCATCAAAATTTCAGGTTCGGGACCATTTTGTGTTCCTTTTTCTTTGAGAGGGTACCCAGTCTCAGTCCTCAAGAGACTATATGAGGGCCCGATTCCTCTCTCCCAATGCTATGAAGGTGGGCGACATTTTTGCCCCGACAGTGGGGAGGGAAGACCATCGAGGCCTTTGATGACAATTTTTTGACTGGTGGGCACGACAGATTCCGGAAATAGAGGACTACCCCTATGCTGGGATCAATTTTTCTAGGGACCCTGACATGCCTGTACCTCTCGGAGCGGAGCGAGGAGAGATGGGTAAGTTTTCTTTTGAAAGTTATTTAATTTTTATGTTTTTTTATATATATCATTATTTTTGTATACCAGAGTATCTGACACTTATGTATCTGTTATGTATAGATGTGGGACCAATGTGTCTAGAAAACTTCTTGAGGACCAGGTAGCATCCTCGACTAGAGGCAGGACCAACTACAACTGCCAGACCAGCAACATCAACAGGGGGGTCTCCATCCGGGGAGGCTGAGAAAGTATTGAGACGGGTAGAGCAGAACCTCACCGCGCTCACTCGTAAAGTCCCTATGATGGAGATCGAGGATCTCCCACCGTCGATGCAACCTCATGTAGTTGGGGTGCCACAAACCTGGGTCCAACTCTTTCAGCATTTGGAAAACGTCGTTGTTCACTATGGCAGGGCCAACAGGCCTCGCCCTTAGCTAGGTTGGACTACTTAAATGCCGAGAGAAATTTTTGTATATTTTTTAGGGCATAAGCCCCATGACTTTTACTGGACATATTTTTGAGGCGCTTGCGCCCACCCATGTACTCTGATATTTTGATATATATATATATATATGCATATTTACATCTTTTTACATTTTTGGATTACATCTATTTAAAAAATGTATTTACATGTGTGTGTGTGTGCTTTTTCTTACATTTGTGCAATATGCCAATCTAATACATGATTAGCTAGAGTATGTGTGATTTGATTCAATCTCCTAGGAACATGGATATACGTAATGTAATCAAAGATTTGTTCTAAGAGACGCACCCTAAGGAACTGTCGGTGTAGCATAGGATCGTAAACACAGTAAACGCCATTTAACTGAGACACAGCCAGCTGAGCATCTAAGTAGACCCGAAGGTGAGAGATACCATGTGACAAAGCATCACGAAGCAACTCTAAGACTACGTTGTATTCAACGACATTGTTTGTGGCGTCACCTAAACAGATACCTCCTAAAGATAGTAACTTGCCCTGAGGTGTGAAAATCACCCAAGCTGCGGAAGTAAGCCTCCGAGTATGTCGGCTAGCGTCATTCGCAAACCCAATGATCACTTCTGATTCACTTGACATCTGTCACAGTGAAAAAAATGACATCAAAAATGACACGTCCATAAAACCAAAAAGACAAAAACCAAAAATAAAATGTATAAGACTATACATATGTTACAAGAAGTCACCCAAGGCGACCTACCTACGATTAATACTTCTTGAGGTAGAGCCCATTTCTAGGCTCCTCCAAAGCATTTCCCTCAAAGTCCACCAGATGATAAGCACCCTTATTTAGAACCTCCTTCACGATGAAAGGTCCGAACCACATGGGTTTGAACTTGCCTGCCCCCAGGGGGTCCTTATCTTGGTCATAGAATAGGATAAGGTTGCCTTCATAGAAAATTCGAGGATGAACAGACCGATCATACTGACACTTGAATTTTTGTTTGTGAGCCTCGTTAGCCAAGGCTGCATCCTGATGCTTCTCATCAAGTTGCTCAAGATATAATAAACACTCTTCAAATGGTGAAGTGTCTGGAAATAACTGTACTGCCAATTTTAGAGAGGGCATCTGGAACTCTATAGGAAAGACTACTTCTAGCCCATAAACGAGTTGAAAAGGTAAGAAATCGGTTGTAGTCTTAATAGACGTTCGGTAGGCCCATAATGTCGAGTACAACATCAAATGCCAATCTGACCTGGATGAATTGATCGTTCGTTGGAGAATAGTCTTAAGGGATTTATTCAAAGCTTCCACCTAACCATTCACTTGTGGGTATTAGGGTGACGAATGTTCTTACCTCAACCCAAGATTTGACGTTAACTCAGACATCATTTTGTTCTGAAAGTGATTACCATGGTCAGTGACAATCTCTCTCGGGACGTCGAACCTTGCTATTATCTGGTTAAACAAAAGGAGAGTTGTTGTCTCGCCGCCATCTTTAAATGTTGGCATAGCTTCAACCCACTTCATGAAGTAGTCTATTGCTATGATGATATAATGGTGCCCCCTTGTAGAAGGAGGCTTGCATGTAGCGTAATCAATCCCCCACTTGGTGAAGGGACCAACTGTGATGATGTGAAACATGGGAGCCGGGTGTGCCCTCATATTCCGAGAGAATATCTGACATGGGTGGAACTTCTTGACCGATTCAACACAATCTTTGATTAATGTCTTCCAAAAGTAACCGGCTCATAGAATCTTTTGGGTTGTTTCCAACCCAGACAAATGACCGCCACATGCTCCTATGTGGCAATAGTTAAGCATAATTTCCACTTCTTTTTGAGTGAGACACCGACGAAGGATGCAATCTATGCCTCGGTGATACAGAGTGTCCTCGAGTATGAGATAGTTCTTGGAATAATGATGTATACGATGACGCTCATCAAGAGAAGCAGAGGTGGGGCACTTCAAAGTCTGGAGATAGACTAGTATATCTTCGTACCAGGGGTCCGAATAAGTGATCAAAAACATGTCTCCTTTGATAGGCGACTCTTCATGTATAACATCACATGATTCAACTGGAAGTTCCAAAATGAGTTCCGAGAAGACCAATGATTTTTTGGATTCTGCTGAGACAAAATCCAAGTCAAATTCCTGGAGGATAACTATCCATCTACTGATCTTTCCGCCAATTACACGTCATGTCAATATGTATTGAAATGGATTCACAACAACAATGACGGTGGTCTTGCAAAACAATATGTAATGATGGAACCACTGGACAGTATGAACTACTGCCAACACAAGTTTTTCAACATGGGAATAATTGAGTTCCGGTCCAACTAGGCCTCGGATCAGGTAATAGATCACGTATTCTGAGAGAAAATCATCCTCCTGAACCAAGACCATGCCGATGTTCGACTCTGCAGCGGCCAAGTATAATAAGAAATCTTTATTATAATTGGGTGACAGAAGCAGAGGCGTAGATGTGAGGGTGCATTTCAACGCTTCGAAAGAGTGATGAACAGATTCATCCCGATGAAAAGGAATGTCCTTCTTCAATAAATGCATAAAACCCTTTATGATCTTGGCATAGTTTGCGATGAAACGTCGTAAAAAGTTCAATTTTCCCTGTAAACTATGAAGCTGAGGGGCTATGTACGGGGGAGGCAACTAAACTATCACCTCAACCTTTAGAGGATCGACCATGATCCTTGTTGTCAAAACTATGAAACCAAGCAAACAACCCGATGTGATGCAAAAACTGTATTTGTTTGGATTCAAGAGGATCCAGTAGTAGCGAAATCGCTCAAAGATAAGTCAGAGGTGTGTGGGATGATCAACTCTCTTACGAGATCATGATGCTAAATCATCAAGATAAGACTCAACTATGTGTTTGAGGTCATGGCAAGCAAAAGACATGGCCCATTGAAAAGTCGCTCCAACATTTTTCATACCAAAAAACATCTTTCGATAAGAAAATGTACCCCATGGACAAATGAAAACGATTTTGTGTTGGTCTTCAGCCTTGATCTATATCTGACTGTATCCTAAAAAACCATCCATGAAAGAAAAGGCCTCGCAACCTACACATTCATCGACTATCTGATCAATAAATGGCGTGGGGAAATTATCCTTTGGACAAGCCTTGTTCAAATCACGTAAATCTGTACATACACGAATCATACCCTATTTTTTGTTGACTGGCATAGGATTTGACACCCATTGAGTCAATTGGACAGGGTAGATGAAACCAACTTTGAGTATTTTATCTACTTCATCCTTAATAGTTGTTGCTTTCCTGGGATTAACTAGATGAAGCTTTTGCCGAACCGGCTTCGCATCAAGATATGTCATGATTTTGTGTTTAAATATTCTTGGATCTATGCCTAGAATTTCCTCGTAAGACCAAGCAAACACATCGTGGAATTCTTTAAATAAATCCATGTAGATTCAAATCTCCTCGGGGGAGAAATCTACTCCGATGAAGATATTCTCCATGACGCCAGAGATTCTGGAGATATCAATAGGTATTGTTTTATCGATGGTTTCCATATTTCCTTCAGCGTAAACAGTGTGCGTAGCCAAAGGATTGATAGGACAAGCCCTATATCCAGTCATAGTCAAAGTGAATTCTCCTGCTTCAATTCTTCTTAACTCTGGGAGAAAATAAGATCTGTGATGGAGATCGTCCCAGGGTCTGTCCAGACTAGTCATTGCCTTAATAATCACCTTGTTTGAGGGAAAGACCAAGTCTAAAGAATCAATATCAGTGAGGGAACCTTGAGCCCAAATAGGCTCGAGAATAGGATCTAAATCTTGTGTAGGAATCAAATCAAGGCTGGTGGAAGATTGCTGGACTATAGAGTACGCAATTTCTGTCGTGGACAAAGGCATGGCCATGCCATGGTGCCCTTTCCCTTCCATCATAGTTTATGGGGAAGGAAGAATCCACAGATCGTTAAAGTAAGTCGTGCGAAAGGACAAGATTTGAAAGATTTCATCCCTAGGCTGGTCGGGGACAACCGATATGTAATGGACATTGTTGGTCAGAGGCGGGTAATCAAAAGTACCCATCAAAGGTGGCCACAATCCAAACCCTACATTGACGATGTCGGGTTGAGGGTTATCAATCATCGGGACCGTGGAGACCCTCAATGAAGAGTTAGGATGGGAGAAGGATAACTGATCAATGGACATGATCTGACCCTTGTGCGGAAACAACAAGACCCGAAAAAATGTCGTGACCACTGCTTTCATAGCATAGGTCCACCTCCTTCCTAACCAAAGATTGTAGTTGAGAGACACATTGACCACTTCAACCTCGATGCACATGGTCTTGCCCCCTAACTGCACGGGGAAAGAGGGGATGATTCCATGTGGTTGGAACGAACGGACGTCGAAAGAGGTAAGAAGAGTAGGCGATGGAGACAAAACAGGTTGGCCAATAGCCTTCTAACATGCCAAAGACATCATGCATGTCAAGGCACCCTCATCAACCACCATGCAGAAAATGTTTCGAGTAAAATTTTTTGCGGTGTAAGCCACTACTATCTAAAATGCTACGTGGTACAAAAGATGAGGTTTTAAGTTGATCGTATCAAGCATGACCATTCCTGAATTACAAGTATCAGTAGATCCTAAAGTAGCTAATAGATCCTTTTTCTAAGAAGGGCATCTCTGGAGGACTTCCAAAGCCGACATTTCACAAGGGATTTGTGACAAATCCTCCACTGCAGAGTAGTTCTGGGTGGCCCTTGCGCTTGGGTTGTGGGAAATTTTCTTGAATGCAACTTTGGGAATGTGTTTCATTGTTTCTCCCAATGTATTCTCAATATGGAGAGGAAGAGATGGGTTTTTGGTTTCTTTACCCTTATTAGAGGTGTTTGGCATTTTATAGTCGCGTGTCCTAGTCGTTATCTCAACGCTACCTTTCATCATGTACACATTCATGAATGAAGGATTACTCGAAGATGGAGGGGGTCCCTGACCGGTCCCTTCCGTGCTTGAAGAGGCTTGAGCTAAATTCTGCACATGTGGAAATGGATTCATTAACATGATAGGTTGTTGTTGTGCCAATAAATTTTGGGCCTCCGTAGCCCGAGGGCATTGGTGAGTCATATGGTCTTTCGTGCAAAGATTACATTGATACTTCAACTTATTCTTTTATGTGTTTCCCTCGCCAACATTATTGGTAGGTTTCTTATCCCTCTTATCCTTCTTTCGTTGTTTATTTTTTCCATCAAGTTGTTGGGTGGCCTTTGGGTTTGTCGATTGCACACTATGTACATCTGACGTTTTAGTTGGGGGGGAAGTTGAACCAATGGTTTGGCTATCTGATGTCTATTGTATTAAAAATTGTTGTAATTGATTCGACAGCTGATCAGTGGGATTTGTTTGCGCTGAACCTACAATACCATCGGCATGTTGTCCAGATCTCTGTCTGGTCTTGTCAAGTATCGACCACGGTGCATCTAGAAAAACTTCATAAAGTAAACCAGACTGAGAGTAAATCATCTCTAGCTGTTGAGCTCTCATTATCTCTTATTCTTCTGAAAAAACTCTTGAGGTTGCGACGTCTTTAGATAACTGGGGTACAAAGACTTAAGGAACCACTCAAGAAGGAATGTTGGTGGGACTAATACTTTTATCAAACTCTTTTGGCGTCTCCATTCTCGGATGTGATCTGAGATATGGTCCCCTTTTGTCTACTCAAAGTTGGCCAGCAATTCGGTGTCGACGTCGTATCTCATAGGTAATTGGAAATGGTTTAAGAAAGCCATTTCCAATTGGCCGAAGGAAGAGTATCTTGAGTAGTCGAACTCAATGTACCATTTCATATCACTCCCGATGAGAGTGCGTTGAAACAAACGCAACTGGATGGAGTCGTCTCTCAAAGAGTTGGACGAGCACCATAAATGGAAGGTAGTCACATGATCTCCTGGATCTTCGTTGGGCTTAGCTTTGAACTTTGGAATGTCCGAAAGAAACTTGGTTGTCATCAGAGGCCAGCATGGATCGTGACAGATAGGGTCATTTAATAATCTTGTCAAGTTTGGCAAGTACAGGGTTGCTAGAAACAATAATTTGGGTTGTTGATTATAACTAGGGAAAAAGAAGCCTGGAGTTTGGATGGCACTAAGTTTCTAGGAAAATTTAGGTTGTTGGCCAGGGTTGTGGTAATAACCATGGTTGTGAATAACATAAGGATTCGGTGTTTGTTGAGATGTCATCGGCTGACTCCTGTAATAGGACATAAAGGGATGGGCTTGCGTTGCATTCCAAGGATTTTGGGAAGGGTTGCCCCTTGCCGCTCCAACAGGAATAGGTGTTGAACCTTGCCCAGGGTTCCATTGGCTATGGAAGGGGTTGCCCCCGTTTGGTATCCATGACAAGGGAACTGACCCCTTCCACAGATTCCAAGGTCCTTGTGAGGAAGGAATTCCTATGTTTTCCCCCTGTGCAAGAATAGTACCCTGTATAGGATTTTGTTGTCCATAACCGGGGTTTCCCCCGACCGAGACAACAACTGATGAGAATGCATTGTTACCAAACACGCCGAAAAAAGAGAATGGTGTCAAACCTACTGACATTCTATAAGAAAGAAGTCCTTGACTACTTGCTCCAAACGAATTATAGTTTACGTTTGGCCCGACGAAGTGCTAGTGAGCCCCGCCGAGCGAAGGGGACAAAGGAGGTATATGACCCCCTCTGTAAGGGAAAGTGTTATATGGATCTGAAGTGCCCCCCATGGATCCTTGTAGAGGATCGTTGGAGCTCCTTGTCCCGAGACCTAAATTCTGTAGAGTGGACTAGGAAAGGACAGTGCTCGTACCAAATCTAGGCATCCCGTATGAGAACGGAGGGCCTATCACCCTCTGGGTGAATGGAGTCATGATCACCGCCATAGACGGAATTGGACCATTGCCTGAGGTAGAGGCAATCGAGACCATAGTGGTCCGGACCGATGATGGTTGGTTAGGAGGCAAAACAACCCCTGTAGTGACAATCGTAGAGGGAATGTGAGGATTCCCTGAAGAAGTAGTAGCATTTGTATCCATTTCTACTTGTGACGCTACCTGACACTAGTAAGGTTTGAATTTTATGACGATGGGTGCCGATAGATCGGTGATCGGAAGGTTATATAGACCAAGAGCTTTCGCTTCAAGGTCGGTAATGGTTGGTTCCTCTAGAATCAAATGGTCTCCTCTTGGAGATGAGTCAGGCTCAGATTCCTGTGGCCCGGTTGGCTCAAAAAACCCTTGTTGGTATAGTCTTCACCTTAGCGATGGCAGGGGTGACTCCAGATTAACTAGTGATAGGCCAAGAAGCCTTCGTGACCGATGGAGATCCTGATGCTCCACTGTGTGAGAAGATCAATGACACACTAGGGCTTTCTATAATCATTTAAAAATGAGCACACACTAGAAAAATCTCCTATGGGATAAGACAAGTAGATCACTAGCTAGTTGGAAGAAGAGTTACAACAACCAACACTAGAGAAAATTACCGGTGCAAGTGCAACTTGAATACAGAAGCACCCTCCAGGTATAATATGAAAAGTGTGGTCTGATGTCTTCCCTAGGTACCGCGGTATACCCCCGCAGTCACTTGTGTAAGTGACTAAGATAAAGGAAACTAGGTTGCCAGCGCACGAACAGTCACCAGGCGGGTACAGTCAACAGTCGGGTGGACCGCAATGAGTAGGTTATCAAGCCCAAAACCTATCAAGCGTATCGAAAGAAAGTGTTCCAAAAGACAACTGAGGACCTCGAATGGATTTGAGACCCACGAAGCTCCATGGAAAATGTGATCAATGGAATCCCAAGATAATCCCTCTATATGTGTTTGCCACTATGCTTGGCCCGACTTTGGAGGGGTTATCTCCGCTACCTTTCCTTACGCAACCTCATGTTTAGCCCCTATGTTGGAGGGAGGTCCCATATAACTTCCACAGTTACTGAACTTTCAAGAACTCCCTAACATAGACTCTTATGTTTGTTTTTGTAGCCTTGAAGAGTTTCCTCTCCAATCCTAAATCAAGGCTCTAGTCTAGACTAAATTGATGGACCCTTCAAACACAAAGTCTAATAACTTTTAATTAAGAGTTAATTTTAGTGGATGTCTTAAGTCAAAAGGAACAAAAGTGAAACCAGTGATGTTCTTTAATAAATGAAAGAGAAGAGCATAAGATGATATTGGAAACAAAAGTACTTCTTTTTTCACAAATAATGATTTGCCAATTTAAACTCTTTAACCAAACTTTTCGTAACTACTTTTCTCAGATCTTTGAAAACAAAAACTTAAAACAAGATTTCGCTCGACTACGAGCTGCTTAATGTCCTAAGCACTCCAGTAAAGAACTTAAGAAAACTTTATTTTCCCTTGGTAAATGAAACAACTAACCTAAACTACTTTACCAATCAAAGAAATGAAAGATTTTTTTTTATTATTGTTTTATGCTTCAAAACAAGAAATTTGAAAATTAATTCATTTATTTTCTTCTAAAGCAAAAAAAGGGAAAAATGACGACAAGACAAGACCAAGAAATGAATTCAAATCCATAGTTTAGAAATGTGTTGGATTCTTAAAAAAAAAATATTCTTGTGAATCTAGAAGTTAGATTCATCTAGTCACCATAAATTGATTTGTTGGGTTGCTGCAACAATAAGAATCTTAACTCCAAGTTTAAATTGATATAATCACTGCATTTAATTATTTGTAAGCCTTGCATGAATTTCAATGAATTCAATGCAAAAAATTATATCTTCTAAGACAACTGAAGTTGTTTGGTCTCCGCAATTTTAGCAACTCTGAATTTTGGAATTTGTATGTCATTACATATTGACGATCAGATGTACTAATCATTCTTGTGAGAATGTAATTTGTGTATATTAAGTGAGTTAGTATCTTAGTTATAGCATTACATCTCTTTGAGTTAATTTTGTATAAATGATATGACCAATATTTAATTGATTATGTAATGGTTGATTTGCTTGTGAACTAATGATTTGAAACTAATTAATGAACAATTTTTTAGAGACTGATAAATATCATTTATATTAAATGTTAAAAGTGACCATTTGGGGTAATAAAGTTATGGTAAAACTTAAGGTTTAAGGTGATGTTCTTTAATTAGAATGATAGAGTGAGAATTTAGAACTATATGTTGATTTAGGAATTTAGTAGAGTGAGATAAATCAGAATGAACTGTAAAAGAATTTATGGTCTCTAATAAGAGTTAGATGGATTCAAAGTCTTCAACAAATAAGTTTCTAGGAGACATTTTGGTGAACCGAATACATTGACTTGACCTTAATAAATTCTAGTGATGATGGGGTAAATTCATGAAGGTGGGTAACACTTTCATGAGAATCGGGTCTCAAAAATTTCGAAAGACCTTTTTAAAGTTGAACTAATATTTCTTTCAACCAAAAGTCTTATTTTTTCGGTCGAATTTTTTTTCAGCCGAACCTTGGACAGTCAAATCGAATAGTATCATGACGACACCCTCGATTTTCGTATACAATTTTAGTCGGGCGGATTTTTTTCATCCGATGACATCTTTTCAGCCAAAAGATATTCTAGTCAAGATATGCTTCCAGCCAAAAGAATATTTTGACCGACAGAACCTTTTAGTCGAAAGAATATTTCGGCCGAAAGAACCTTTCAGTTGAAAAAACGTTTATATATTAGCCACAGATAGCTCCTGCAACCATTTTTATGAATTTTTGAATAGTCACAGGTGGATGTTGTGGACGTTGTGAATGTTGTGGACGTTTTGAATGTTGTTGAATTGAAGCGAGCGAATATTGTTGCTACAGGCGGGAATACATTGTTGCTTCTTGTGAACATTGCTGATGCGGGTGGACAGACGTTTGAGCTGCGGGAGTTCAGGTAAGTTCTACATTTAAGTTTTAGTTTTAATATTTTAGTTTTAGTTTTAGTTTTAGTTTTAATATTAGTTTTAGTTTTAGTTTTAATTTTTGCAAATTTAGAATTTTGATAGGGTCGTATTTGACCCTGTCCATGTATAGGTGTTAGTGATATTTCTTGTCTTGGGCCTAAGGTACCCCGGTCTGCAGGATGAATGGGAAACACCCAAGCGCAGCAACGGAAGGATCTCTTTTCCAGTTACGAGTCAAGCGACTGGGCAAGGTTTTGTTGTCGGTAGCCGAGATCCATCCATGAAGCAGATCGACGGTCATTGGGATTTCAGGGCTGCCAATTTACCCGATATATAGCGTAAGAGAAAGCGCCTATATTTTAAAAATAATTTTGGGTAGTTCGGTCCATTGACGCATGGCGCAAGATCTGGTCACATCAGCATATCGACATTCGGGAGTTCGAGGGGTAAAAGTCCCTCGTCATTTCACATCTCGAAACTCCGAACCCCGAAATGCTGATAAGCGATCTTCAAAGCTGATCTCATGGTCTTAGTGCCAGGTCACATCAAGCGAGCYCGCAAATGGGGTCAGCACCCTTTATAATAACATACTATCTGGGCCATTCATCTGAAGGACGCGCAACGCACATCCGTGTCATGTCAGCATTCAGGAGTTCGAGGGGAAAGTGCTCCTCGTCACTTCACTTCTCGAAACCCCAAACCCCGAAATGCCGATAGCGCCCAGAATCGGGCCCGTGGTTTTGGTGCCTGGTCGTAAAGGAACAAGCCTAGAGGAGGGGCGCTAATGTTTATCATTTGGCCACTCGGGTCCCAAAGCGTCGAAAAGAAATCTCAGCCATTCATCTTGGAGGAACGTGTGGTGACCGTTAGACCCTCCCAGCATTTCACCCATCGTGATTTTAATAGAAGGAAAACCTGCTCCTTCCTATTTGCAAACCCTGAAACGCTGAAAGCACTCCGGAAATTAGGTGTAGGGTCACGACCCATGGTCATTCGAGAAATTAGAAAGGGATGTACAAAGGGAGGCCAAAGGCACCGAATTGAGTTTCGGAAGGGCGGGCACTGTGTTCTCCAAACATCGATTCGACGTGATCGAAATCCCGGTACCTGCTGGGAATGAATGAAGAAGAGAGAGGGTGGTTGAAGCCTCGCCTCACCCATTAATTGCAAGGCATGGAGGGTCTGGCAAGCAGCCTACTCAAGAGGGTCCTGTGTACCCATTTTTCTAGAGAAGCCATGCCCGAGTTCTCGACTAGCCGAAGGAAGTCTGCACACGCTAGCTCGACACTTAATGGATCAGCTACTCCCCTTGCTGGAGCAACGCGCAGTTAAGATGGCATCTGTCATAGGTGCATGATCATCCAATCTACATGCACATACTGTCAGAAGACATGCAAACGCAATGTTTTTAATGCAGCGTCTTGTTTTTGTTGCTGTTGTTGTTTTGAGTATATGTAGGCGTTTTCGCCATTTTTGTAAGGATCGCTGGTTGAGCTAGGCTCCCGATTGTAAAGTTTTGATGCAGCATTGGTCGCTTTGGTTAATGTATAAGGCATTGGAGACTTCTTACTTTATGGATGTCAACCTCTTTTTCCCTCTCTTTGTCTACTGTGTTAGAAAAACTCGGAATTGGAGGATCCAGTCGAGTTGCCCTGTTGTAGGATGATGTAGGTTGGATCACTGCAATGGTCACAACGTTTCTAATCAGTTCTTGTGTTTTCTCAGCGCTGGAATGTCTTGGAATTGGAGGATCCAGTCGAGTCACCCCTCAGCTCCTTGAAACTCTGGACCAAGAGGATCTTGGCTTCTGATTTTTTCATCCTCAAGCTTCCAAAGGCCTATCGCCCTAGGAAGTTTTGTTCATCCTTCTCACAAGTCTTTTATCTACCACCCTTTAATCCATTCACTGATAGAAGTTGGATCAAGACCTCCCTTGCTACATACATACCAGGCCCGATTTCTTGAGTTAAGGTTTTATCTTCTCGAGCCTTCACCCATTCGATCACCCCATTAAATAATCGTGACATAAAACTGATGGGTGTTGGGCTCTACTCCTGCAAGCAATCCAGGGGTGACTTCTGACGATAACATTTCTGGCGCCATTGCCAGGGACAAAGTTGAAGATTTTCCTTGGGCAGAACGACATTGAGCCTCTGATTCTGAAGGTGCATCAGACATCAGAGCCCTTCAAGATTGCTACTGTGAACCTGGAGACTCCACTGTGGCGAATCCATTGTTTCCACTTCACTGTTTCAGCTGTAGCTATTGTTAGCACACCTGAAAGCTGACCCTAAGGAGCTTTCTCTAGAAAGTTTCAGTAGCTACTTTCTCAGCCTGAGAAGCTTCCTGGGGTAACAACAACATTAGGATCTAGACTTTGATGGTGAACAAGGACCAAACACATTCGAGGCTGCACATATTTCACCTAGTGACTCCATGATTCAAGGATCGATTGGCGACTCCACTGGTTCGATATGGAGAAAATCTTTGCTCGCAGGTTTGCTCCTTTTAATTTTTCTGCTATTTCTGGTTTTCCTAATGTTGTCCCCTCTCTGAATGAATGGGGTGATTATTTGCCCATATTTGGAAAATATGAAGAGGACAACCCTGCTCAACACCTCAGTGAATTTCATGAACTCATGCGTCAGTGGGAAATACATCATGAGGATGTATTACTGAAAATGTTCATGTTCTCGTTAGCAGGGGATTCTCGTAAATGGTATCATTCTTTACCCCCTGCTAGCATTTCTTCACTCAGTGATTTCCATGCAGCCTTCACTACCTATTGTCAGGAGCTTTAACCCTCTGAGTTAATTTGTCATAACTGTTGTGAGGGATACCACAACTATATACAAGATGAAGTTGTTTCGGACATAGGTTGTGAGGATGATTCTGACGACGTGGATCAGAAATCATTCCTTTCTCCTCCACATTCGTCTGCATTAGAGGTGGGTTATGAAAGCGATGATTATCCCAGGGGGGAAGAGGATTCCCTGAGTGAGCGGATGGAGCAGGTGAAATATCTCTCTGCCCAATTAGAAGGGTTGAAATATGAAGACTGTGCAGAGGATTTTCCAGCCTGGGAGGAAGAAGATGACCTGAGTGAACTAGTGGAGCAGGCGATATTCCCGACTCCCCAGTGTGAAAAATTGGAATCTGAAAACAACGAAGAGGATTTTCTAGTCTTCGAGGCAGATGATGTAAGTAGCTCTTTTGAAGAGATTATTGAATATTTCTTGGATGCGTTAGCATCTGCCCCCAATGAGCCTGTTGTCTCAGAATTAAACGAAGAATCCATTGTGGAAGAGGATTGTTCTTTCTTCCTTCACAAGATTTCCCATGATGTATTTACATTTGGGATTGAAAGGAAGGATCGGGAGACTGTTCCCTTTTTACAAGATGGGGGAGTGCACGGAGAAGACAAGGAAAAACCAGAAGAGCAACTGAGCACATATTTCATTCCAGAGCCAGTCAGCAAGTAGCCACTACCTGAGATCAGTGAGCCTACATCAGTTGTTCACTCACCTATGCTTATCAAAGATATTCAGTCACATGTGAGCAACTGTGTAGCAGAGGAGGCTTCCTGTCGCCAATTCTCTGAAATTCCCCACTCATTCTATGACCCTGTCAGCAAGTACATGGAGTGGCATTTCCCCTATGCCTTGGAACCGCCCTATTTCATCTCAACTCCAGCCTGTAAGGAGGAGTTGAAGAGTGTAACCGTTCTGCTGTCACGGTTACACCATCTGTTGATGATCATTGACGGAAGGAAAGATCTTCTATCCAGGAAGCTGCTAGAATGGCTATGGTGGAAATTTGCTTTCACCTAGCCCCATGTAAAGTGTTTTATTAGTTTAGGATTGTATATAAATAAGCTCCTTTGAGTATGTGTCTTTATTTTGTTTCTTTTATTTTTCGGCTTGTATTTTCAGCAACAGGATGTTTTGAGCCTGACTCCATAGCCCAACAGCAAGGCATTAAAGTTGCGGAATGAGTTCTTAGAGCATCACAGGGATGACTCTATCCCCCATGGAGCCTAATGTTAGCGATATTTCTTGTCTTGGGCCTAAGGTACCCCGGTCTGCAGGATGAACGGGAAACACCCAAGCACAGCAGTGGAAGGATCTCTTTTCCAGTTATGAGTCAAGCGAGCGGGCAAGGTTTTGTTGTCGTCAGCCGAGATCCATCCACGAAGCAGATCAATGGTCATCGGGATTTCGGGGCTGCCAAGTTACCCAATATATAGCATAAGAGAAAGCGCCTATATTTTAAAGCTAAGTCTGGGTCGTCTGATCCATTGATGCAAGGTGCAAGATATGGTCACATCGGCATATCGGCATTCGGGAGTTCGAGGGGTAAAAGTCCCTCGTCATTTCACATCTCGAAACTCCGAACCCTGAAATGACAATAAGCGATCTTCAAAGCCGAGCACACGGTCTTAGCACCAGGTCACATCAAGCGAGCCTGCAAATGGGGGCAGCACCCTTTATAATAATGTACTATCTGGGTCGTTCATCTAAAGGACGCGCGGCGCACATCCGTGTCACGTCAGCATTTGGGAGTTCGAGGGGCAAGCGCTCCTCGTCACTTCACTTCTCAAAACCCCGAACCCCGAAATGCCGATAGCACCCAGAATCGGGCCCGTGGTTTTGGTGCCAGGTCGTAAAGGAACAAGCCTAGAGGAGGGGTGCTAATGTTTATCATTTGGCCACTCGGGTCCCAAAGCGCTGAAAAACAATCTCAGCCATTCATCTTGGAGGAACACGTGGCGACCGTTAGAACCTCCCGGCATTTCTCCCATCGTGATTTTAATAGAAGGAAAACCTGCTCCTTCCTATTCGCAAACCTCGAAACATCGAAATCACTTTGGAAATTAGGTGTAGGGTCACGGCCCGTGGTCATTCGAGAAAGTAGAAAGGGTTGTACAAAGGGAGGCCAAAGGCACCGAATTGAGTTTTGGAAAGGGGGCACTGTGTTCTCCAGACACCGATTTGACGTGATCTAAATCCCGGTACCTACTAGGAATGAATGAATAAGAGAGAGGGTGGTTGAAGCCTCACCTCACCCATTAATTGCAAGGCATGGAGGGTCTGGCAAGCGGTCTGCTCAAGAGGGTCCTGTGTACCCATTTTTCCAGAGAATCCATGCCCAAGTTCTCGACTAGACGAAGGAAGTTTGCACATGCTAGCTCGGCAATTAATGGATCATCTACTCCCCTTGCTGGAGCCACGCGTAGTTAAGATGGCGTCTGTCATAGGCGCACGATCATCTAGTTTGCATGCGCAGACTGTCAGAAGACATGCAGACGCAATGTTTTTAATGTAGCATCTTGTTTTTGTTGTTGTTGTTGTTGTTTTGAGTATATGTAGGTGTTTTCACCATTTTTGTAAGGATCGATGGTTGAGCTAGGATCCCGATTGTAAAGTTTTGATGCAACGCTGGTCGCTCTGGTTAATGTATAAGGCATTGGAGACTTCTTACTTTATGGATGTCAGCCTCTTTTTCCATCTCTTTGTCTACTGTGTTAGAACAACTCGGAATTGGAGGATCCAGTCGAGTTGCGCTATTGTAGGATGATGGAGGTTGGATCACTGCAACGGTCGCAGTGTTTCTAATCAGTTCTTGTGTTTTCTCAGCACTAGAATGGCTTGGAATTGGAGGATCCAGTCGAGTCACCCCTGAACTCCTTGAAACTTTGGACCAAGAGGATCTTGGCTTCTGAGTTTTTCATCCTCAAGCTTCAAAGGCCCATCACCCTAGGAAGTTTTGTTCATCCTTCTCACAAGTCTTCTATCTACCACCCTTTAATCCATTCACTAACAGAAGTTGGATCAAGACCTCCCTTGTTGCATACATACTAGGCCCGATTTCCTGAGTTAAGGTTTTATCTTCTCGAGCCTTCACCCATTCGATCACCCCATTAAATAATCCTGACATACAATTGATGGGCGTTGGGCTCTGCTCCTGCAAGCAATCCAGGTGTGACTTCTTAGGCTAACAATAGGGACAGGCCCGAATATGGCTATGTCCTTGTACATGGATAGGCTCTAATTTGAGAATTTTCCTGTACATGGACAAAGCCATATTCGACCCTGTCCATGTATAGGGAGAGGCCTGAATTTAGGCCTATCCCTATACATGGACAAGTCCATATTCAACCCTGTCCATTTACAAACACAGTCCTGAAAACTGATCTCCATATATGATAGTAATGGTGGTAAAACTAGTGATAGAGTAAAGTATATGCATCTAGAAAGATGATCTCCCTATTTAGACTAATTACAAGTAACAAGATGAAATTATTAGGGAATATGAGTAATCTAAACTAGAGAAGGGCTAGGATATTTAAACTATGCTAAGATTAACCATCACTAATCAAGTTTTAGTTTTAGTTTTAATAATTTAGTTTTAATTTTTTCAAATTTAGAGTTTTGACAGGGTCGTATTCGACCATGTCCATGTACAGGGACAAACTTGAATTCAGGCTTGTCCCTGTACATGGACAGGCTCAAATTTAGCTTGTCCATGTACATGGATAGGCGTGAATATGTCTATGTCCTTGTACAGGTACATGCTTGAATTCGGGCACGCCCCTATACATGGATAGAGCCATATTCGACCATCTCCATGTATAGGGAGAGGCCCAAATTCAGGATTGTCCCTATGCATGGACAGGGCTATATTCAGCCCTGTCCATTTACAAACACAATCTTGAAAAATGATCTCCATATTTGATAGTATTGGTAAAATTAGTGATAGAGTAAAGTATAAGCATGTAGAAAGATAATCTCCCTATTTGTACTAATTACAGGTAACAAGATGAAAAGGTTAGGGAATATGAGTAATCTAAACTAGAGAAGGACCATGATATTGAAAATATGCTAATCTTAACCATCACTAATCAAGTTTTAGTTTTGTTTTTAATAATTTAGTTTTAATTTTTGCAAATTTAGAGTTTTGACAGGGTCGTATTCGACCATGTCCATGTACAAGGACATGCCCAAATTTGGGCCTATCCCTGTTCATGGACATGGCCAAATATGGATCTTTCCTTGTACAGGGACAAGCTTGAATTCGGGCCTATCCCTATACATGGACATAGCCATATTCGGCCTTGTCCATGTATAGAGAGAGGCCTGAATTAGGGCATGTCCATGTACAGGGAGAGGCATGAATTCAAGCCTGTCCCTGTACATGGACATGGACATATTCGGCCCTGTCCATTTACAAAAACAGACTTGAAAATTGATCTCCATATCTGATAGTAATGGTAAAACTAGTAATAGAGTAAATTATAAGCAAGTAGAAAGATGATCTTCCTATTTGTACTAATTACAGGTAACAAGCTGAAAAGATTAGGGAATATGAGTAATATAAACTAGAGAAGGACCGAGATATTGAAACTATGCTAAGATTAACCATCACTAATCAATTTTTAGTTTTATTTTTGCAAATTTATTGTTTAGACAGGGCCATATTCGGCCATATCCATGTACAGGGACAGGTCTGAATTCGGCCATGTCCCTGTACATGGACATGGCCGAATATGGCTATGTCCTTGTACAAGGAAATAATCGAATCTGGGCATGTCCCTGTACATGGACAAAGACATATTCATCCTTGTCCATGTACAGGGAGAGGCTCGAATTCGGGCCTGTGCCTGTACATGGACAGGGCCATATTCGACCTTGTCCATTTACAGACACGGTCATGAAAACCAATCTCCATATGTGATAGTAATGGTAAATCTAGTGATAGAGTAAAGTATAAGCATGTAGAAAGATGATCTCCCTATTTGTACTAATTAGAGGTAACAAGCTAAAACGATTAGGGAATATGAGTAATATAAACTAGAGAAGGACCAGGATATTGAAACTATGCTAAGCTTAACCATCACTAATAAAGTTGACCTTTATAGTAGTCTATGTTTGCCCTTATTACATGTAGTTAAGTAGTAAGCTCTATGAGTGCCATGATGCTATGAAAAAGAGATAACATACATGATTTGATTACGTAATTACACTTATGCAATACTACTAATAAGTCACCTATGATATATAAGATCAAAGTAGTGAATGATTACCATTGGGATCCACATTGATAAGATTAATAATCAAAAGGATACTATAAACATAACCCTTACTAGAGGTTTTTTTGGTTATACTAGTAGTGCCAACTTATATCTTGTAAGTTGTAATACAAAAGTTGAGTTGCATGTTTAAACTAGTGTACTTACATTCTCATTACGAGCTATACACTAATCATTACATAGTCTCCAACAGTTAATGATAAAAATATAAATTTATATATAAATTCTTATGTTGTATGAATACATGATACATATAAATTCTAAAGTATGGAAATTTGAACTATTATAAAATGAATAATTAAAAAGGAAAAAAAATGAAAGGAACAAGACATATAAATTCTAAAGTATGGAAATTTGAACTATTATAAAATTATAAAATGAATAATTAAAAAGGAAAAAAAATGAAAGGAACAAGAGTTATGAAGAGTTATTAAACATGATATGTGTTGGTTATCCCTTATTTAACCATGAATATTTTCACCCTCCCTTTTCAATATATGTATTTTTTATAGTTTGAAATCTCATAACTTTTGCTTTTAAGATTATATTGAGGAGTTTACATTTATATATGTATTTTTTATAGTTTCAAATCTCATAACTTTTGTTTTTAAGCTTATATTGAGGAGTTTACATTTACAATTGCAACATTGTTTTCTACCTTTTTGTCATTAGCTTTGTTTTCTACATTGTCGGAAAGCATAAGCAAAAGGATTGAGGAACTAGAAATGAATCTCAATTTTATTTATTAATCATTACACAGTCTCCAATACTTATGGGATTAGATACATGTATAAACACTAGTATCTAGTTATCCTTACAAGGGTGTAATAGTGTTGATTATGTTGAAGATTATGGAAAGAGCTATACACTATCATTACCATACCTTATATGTGATATACTTTATACAAGTGATTACATTGATGTTTACATTACATCATTGTGTAAGATCCATATACATTGATTACACATGTTACAAGGGTTGTACAACTCATCTTATACTGCAATGTAAGCAATAACGATGGGAGCCAATCTGGTTATACAATGCTTATAAATTATAAGGCATACATGTTACAATTATTCATCATGTTTACTATGAGGTAATAAGCTTCAAGTTATCCTATAGATATAACTTATACTTTTAGTGAGCTTCATGTTTATTACATATAATGTTATGTTTGATCAATAGTTACAACACATATTCACTCGAATTACTAGAATACTGGAACTAAGATATGTATTAGGGTAACCTTTGTAATGGGAATAAAACACATGGTATAAGTACTAATCAGTGTTGGAAAGTGATATGTCTAATCTTTAGTAATCACGATGGTTAAGTAAGAGTCATATCACACATTATTACAATAATAAATGAATACATGCAATTAACTCCATAACTCTTGTTCAGCTTAATCTAAGCTCCTTATTGGAACAGAACATGTAAGCTTGATTAGGTTATATGCCCAAGCTTTACATAACTTTGATTAATCCAACTCCGTGGGAATCATACTACCTCAATGATATTACTAGTATGACCTTAACTAGGTTACGTACTAATAGGGTATCAAATCTTATAGTACTCATTATCCAAGTAACCATAACTATCAATTATGGTAGTACTGCTACTAATCAAGAAGGGCATGTAGAATATCTAGCATGTTAACATAGTGTGATCTGAGTAGAATGTTACTACTATACCAATATGAACATAAGGTATGAACTTTACCCTATGGATATGATATGATTATCAACTTAACTAATGAACAATACTAAGTATTCATAATAAAAAAGACCCTTTATCTAACTAACAAAGAGATCTATTATGGAGATACAGTTACCCCATGAGAAATAATGATACGTGTACCTTATGGAAGGTTAGAAAACCTAATATGATAGCATGGTTTCAACTTCCATTACTCGTACTTGTTATATTATTATATTTCAAATAGCTCCATAACTATGTCCTTACTACTATGATATCAATATTAACCTAAGTAATCAATGTAGAATGAGCTTGAATGTTACTATTATCAGTATTAACACCATTTCTTTAACTCTTACTATCATACAAGAGTTATGATAAATGAGCACACTATCTCTAAGAAGTAAAGAGAAAACACACTTAATGTATAGATACAACATAGAACACTAGTAACAATGAGCTTACACAGAATAAAGATCCATGCAATTTACATAATAAGTGGAATCATTACACTAAGTACAATTAGTTATGAATGTGTAATAAATACCATTAGTTACAGTGTTTACGTAATAAATCATGCTAGGATTCATCATCAATACTTACACTACTTACTCAATGTAATCTATGTTTCCTATTGAATGTAGTTACTTATGATCCACTGTTACAAGACTAGCTTATACATGGTGTTCAAAGTTGCATAGATAGTGATATACCTTCTTTTCAATATCTTGCATCATATTACTACGAGTAACCCATTATGGACATCAACTAGCTTATATGGGTTACTACTAGTTGTTACACATTATTTTCATCATCCCTATGACTGTTAATGATGTAAACCTATATGTAGTCTTCAGAGGGGTCAGTGGCCTGAGTTCCTGAAGAAGGAAGGGAGAAGAACTTTTCCTGAGAAAAGAAGTTGCAGTTTCCTGTGTAAAAACCTTATAAAAAAGGAATTTCGCAGGCTGCCTATGTATTGGGGTGCGAGAATGCCTGATTCTCGCAAGATGCATCATAGCTAGGGTGCGAATAGTTCGCAAGTTGCACTATAAGCAGGGTGCGAGAATGCTTACATGTGGGAAAAACGAGCATTTTCTCAAATCTTCTAGAAGGAGAAACTTCCATGGTGAGGTGGCATCCAAATGGTTTGGATCTTACTCGCTTTCATGATTTAGTGGGATCATCCTAACCTCCTCACCTTATCCTCTTCAACTTATAAAAGGA
>SNQJ01S0007636.1:150605-174768 GCA_010110895.2 Picea sitchensis
ACCCACACACACACTTATTCTATAGTTACACCACCACCTTCACCTCCTTTTCTACCCGTTCTTTCTCCTTGGCCACAACCTTCATGTGCTCGATGCAATGGGTTTATGGAGCTACAAAATTCTTTGGACAAAATCCAGACCTCATTCTTTGAAGTCAGGCGTGACATGGCAGAACTTTTGATCAGAGACAAACTTCATGAGCTTCACGAGGAGTGCTTAGAGACTCTCATCTACACTCTCCTTCACACCACTCTAGACACATGGACTTCATCCCCGAACATTGTGCATGATCCTCAGAGGGAACAAAAGCTAGGCCCAAGCTCCAGAGGAAATCAATGTTCACAGGTTTTCTTGGTTTTTTGATGTCTTTAGAAGGATTAGTTCTCTTGGATCTAGCCCTGTGAGGCACCTTAGTTTCTAGTCTTAGAATAACAATATGTCACAAGACAATTCTTTCTCCTTTTTCTGCAATTGTAAACTCTTTGGACAAGTGGTCGCATTGGTTTCCCATCTGGGAGATGAAACGACTATCTCACTATTTACCTTGACAGATGTAATGTTTTGATACCAGAAGGCTTTAATACATCTTTCTAACTTACAAAAAAAAAAAACAATTTTTATGATTTTATAATTTCAACTTTTATGATGGTGAAAGGATAAGATTTTGCTAAAATCCACCTATTTTGGTTTCCCTTTTGTGGCATAACAGGTGGATAATAGGTGGAATTTTATAGACATACGAATTTATTAATATAAAGATCCTACTTTATTTACAAAAAGAAATTCTAATTTATGTTTTACGATACTTTACTGAAATTAAAAATGTTTATTTCATTTTATTTATAAATATCATTGTATAAACATCATTCTACTATGTCAATTAGAGTTGATTATGTATATAGTGGAGTTGATTGTGTACTGATGGGAGATTTGGGTAGTTATCAAATTATATTTTCTAACTTATAATTTAAATTTTGTTTGATTTGTACTATGTGAAGTAGAGCTGATTTTGTATACAATGGATTTGATTATGTAGTGATGGGAGATCTGGGTAGTCACCAAATTATAGTTTCTAACTTATAATTTAATTTTTGTTTGATTTGGAAATATGGTTGAAAATAGTCAAACAAGTCATCAAATTTTATAGTTTCTTATGAAATTTCACAATGAAATGGCAGTCCAACACAAAACTGGTTATGTTAGTCTTTGGTTTCTTTTTTATCTTTCAATATATTTATTCAAGAAAATGTGAAATGAAAATGTGTACTTTGTAATAAAAATTGAAATAAAAACATGATTTAGAATGTAAAAATAAAATACAATTTAATATAAGTAAGCAATTTTCATTAAAATTTATATTGATATAAATTGTTTATGTATCGAAAATGGTAGAAAATGGTTGATCTGGAAATTATCAATCCTTTGCACATTGGAAATATTCATTAATTCCATTAATATGACATCTACCATTAATGGAAGTATTCACTATGACAGTCCAACGCTAAACTAGTTATGTTAGTCTTTGGTTTCTTTTCAAGCCTTCAATATATTTATTCAAGAAAATGTGAAATAGAAATATGTACTTTGAAATAAAAATTGAAATAAAAACATGGTTTGGAACCTATTTTAATATGTAAAATTAAAATATACTTTAATATAAGTAAACGATTTTCATTAAAATTTGTATTGATATAAATTGTTTATGTATTGAAAAGGGTAGAAAATAGTTGATGGAAATTATCAATCCTTTGCACATTGGAAGTATTCACTAATTCCATTAATATGACACCTACCATTAATTCAATAAAAATTATGAAAATCTAAATGCAACAAACCAAGTCTTAGTAGATGACCTGTTATTTTTTATTTTTTGTTATCAGGCCACAAAATCAAATTCGTTTTCAACTTAAGTTTTTTTTCAATCAAACTCAATGAAAACTATGTTTAATGTGTAGAATATAAGTAGTTTTAGGTTCATCATACACATTTTTCAAGTAGCTCATAATTTCAATTTTGTTTTCAGTTTTCTTCAAGATATTCAAATCTAAATGCAAAAATTTAACAATTTAATATAATATCAACAATGTTGGAATCAAAATTCACATTTTCATAATTAAAATTGATACTTTTTAAGATGTCTCTAAAATTTTTAATTAGGATGTTAATCATGTGTATTACCTTGAATTCTTTAATTAGGGTGTTAATCATACACTTCAAGATGTCTTTAAATTTTTTCTAAGCCATCAATAGTCCCTTATAATGACATGAAAATGGATCCTAGTTTTGATATGAAGTTATTCTCTTCATATGAAAAAGCATTGAAAAATCATTGCAAATAATGAATGCAAATCCTATATGTAGTAAATTGGTTACATGCATTAAAGGATTTGTGTATATGATCTGGATAATTTGTAGGATTAAAGTATAATCATCCAAAATATAGGTCAATTTAGGTTCCCTAGATAAAATCTATAGGTTCTTCCCTAAAATTGTAAATAACTCTTGATAAACTTTATAATTCATAAAAAAATATAACTTTTCTTAATCGAATGCACCATGAAAGTAAACTAAACTAGAAATGATTCTAGAATCCTAGATATTCATAAATACATGTACTTTCAATGAAAAATACAAAATTCTAGAATGTACATGTCACGTGTTTAAAGAAATCATAATGGTATTCCATCTTCAATTATTCATTCATGATCGGCTTTAGACATTTTCCATTTTCTACTTTTGTTTTTTTTTTTCTTGATTGAAATTTTATTAATTTTATGCGCATTGCACATACCAAAATTATTATATTGACCATCTGACCGGTAGTCTTGAAAGTGAACATGAGTATCGGTTTGATGGATTTCTTGAAAAAAATATCCTTTCAATACGATGGATCCTATTTCATATATAAAACCGTTATCATCAAAATCTTCTAATAACCTCATCTTTTGTTCTGTGCATCGCATCAAATAATATTTCATGTTTTCAGTGTTGTCTATAGGTGCAACCATGACAAAGACATCTCCTGCAAATAATTTGATATGTTGGACAATAAATAGTTCACGTTAGATTATCACACAAGTACATCTAAAAGTTATTTGAAAAAAATTTAAACATAAAAATTACCTTCTCTAACAAGATCAAAAACTCTATCTCCATCAACTCACACTATAGTTTCATTTGATTACATCTCCTCTGAGCTTGCAAGTGGCATTTCCCCCTTTATATTAAGTTCGATATGTCTCCAATCTTTAACATATTCTACATTTTCATTTTCGCAAACCTCTATGGATTTTGTGTCCTCTATGCAAACTGAACAAAAACAAGACTCATTTATTCTATCAAATGAAAACACATTTTGATAGCATTTTGTTTTAACTGAATTCATTTTTCATGTCCCATGTGTAACGATCCCTTCATTACGACTACAAGCGAAGTAGAAGTGCAATTTTTTTTGTTTGTTTTTAGTCAAGAAGGTGATGACGACAACAGTTTAACCACACCACTAACGATGAATGCAAGCACGTAGTCCAAGAAATAGGAAACTATGACTCCATGCAATGGCACAAGGGAAAATGGGTGCAACATGCGTAGAACAACAAAGAGGAATGGTTACCCGCCCGACAAAAATAAAACCGCGCCTACAAGCTAACGAAAAACATCCCCCTCTCGACACAATGGCCTTGACAAACAAGACTAGAACCTCAACGCACGTGAACAAATGCATGAAGGCATGCCACCCATGCGCTATAGAAAATTACAATGCTTGAAAACCATCATATGGAAGGCACTGACTATGGCCAAGTTCTCGCTTGCCGCTATCCAATAGGGGGCGGCATGATCTCCTTATCATGAATCATGCCATCCGCAGGTAATAGACACGTCAATAACCTTGGCACAACACATTCTATCTGGAATGAGGACTCTAGATAAATCCGACGCTCTAGGAGCCGAATACTGATAAGAAGACCATGCCCATACCCCAACAATAGGTCGACGAGACACCAGAGTATGACAACAAGGGAAGATGCAAGCCAATACATGAATTTGTCAACAACCCAACCCTTTTAACAAGTCTAAAGTGGTCAACACTTACGATCTAAATTAGCGTTAAATACAGATCTAAATTAACCAGTCTAAATTACAATTAGTCAGTGATTTACAAACCTGACTTAACATGATATACAAATCTAACTTAGCATGTCTAAATTACAAATTTTCATTATTGTACAATCTAATTAAACCTTAATACAAATAAATTTGTGCAATTCTAAATTATAATTTGTCATCCAAGTACCATCTAATTTAACATTAAATGCACATCAAATTAAGCAAGTTTGAACTTCAATTGGGTTAATAATTAAAAATCTAATTAACATTAATGCAATCTGATTTAGCAAGTCTAGTTTAATTAATGTTAAAACTAATGGACAAGTCTGGTCAAATTAAATTTAAAGGTTGTCTATTCAAAGGTTGTTAAAAGAAGAGACAGTCTATTATAATGCTAAAATTTGTTGTAAATAATGCCATCACTTTACACCTTCCAGCTATTAAATTGGCAATAAATGTTCACGCAGTCAACTATTAAAGACACACGCTCTTGTCATTGAATGTAATTTGTTGGGATTTAAATGTCATTCCTTTACACCTTCCAGCTGAAAATTTGCTAATATATGTGCGCGCATAGCATACGTTGTACATCAATATCAATAAATTGACAAACAATTATAAGCCATCGATGACTATGCTCGTTGTCTGAGGATGCTATTTTTTAGTCAATAAAAGGGGTTGTCAATAATATGAGACCATGGGAAAATGAAGTTTAAGGCAACCGATTATAAATTTGTGTCTGCCATTAATATAACTCCACCTTCAAGATGTAAAATGTAGTTAAGAGTTTACTATTGTTTAAAACACAGGTAATACAATTAATGAAAATGCATGCAGGTGATAAATAAGTGCAAACATATTTAAATAAGGTGTCTCTTATTATTACAAGATTTTTATATTTACTCAAGACACCCATATCTAGTTATTATATTTACTCTTCCTATCCAAATCTAGTTACATATTTTATAATCATAGATTCCATCCAAACCAAATATTTATTTAGTCCCATCCATAAAAGATCATTACACCCTTTTGATTGGTTAACTAAGCTTTAAAACGCAGGTACAGGAAGCCCTGAAACCATGAGTTAAAGGATGAAATCGCCGCACCTAGACCTCTCCCAATTCAATAAAAAAATTGTCACACAAATTAAAGGGGTAGGCCTGTCACTAAGTCGAGGTCAAGGGGAAGGAAATCATGGAGTTGATATTCAAGCTAGTTGGGTTAATTCGCATGGAATGCATTAAAATTTTACAAAGAAAGAGACATCAGCCAGGTGTAAGAAAAAAAACGCAGGGCAACTTCACCATTAAAACCGGTTACAAGAAAGACAAATAATCGCATTCCAATAGTTGAAAACAAAATGCATTTCTAAGGCTGATAGGTTAAAGAAAATGCGGTCCAACTAGAGGGGCAAATCACCAGGTAAGAAGGCAACAAATTTTGTTTTAAAAGTGCCAAACACAATGCATTCCAGTGAAAATTTTGTAGTGGTTCGGATGAAACAAGAGCAAGTGCTCAAGGGAATCCTCGTTGTGTCTCAAGGCATAGACTTACTAGAATTCAGAAAAATAAACTCGGTCAAAATCGAAGGTTGTCAATCAGGAGGACAAACACAGGCTAAAGTTTTCTTCAAATAAATTAAGGCGCAGAGGTAAAAAAAAACGCAGAGAATAAGGCCATTAATAAATCAACACAGAGTTAAGTTATCCAACAATATATAAAACCGCAAATTTAATTTCACTGAGTCTATAACATTCAAAATAAATCAGTTTACTGAGTTTATTTCTTAATAAAAACACCATCTAAAGACCAGAAGAATAAATTCGTCGGGAAAATTTTTTCCCCCAAATCGAATGTAATGCAGCCTAAGAAGTGGCAAGATCACGAGGCAACCAAAATGAAAGGCAATCATAATCAAGTGGTGAAAAACGTAGTCTCAATCGTCTTCAAATGTTAGAGTGCAGAGGTAAGTAAATGCAGAGAATGTCCAACAATGAAACACATTCAAGATACCAAATGCAGAGATTAGGCCTTCAACTCAGAGGTTATCAATCAAGGAAAAACAATGATAAACCTTCAAGGAGACACAAGGTTTTTTTTTCCAGAGTATAGGAAATCAGACACAGAGGTACTCAATTGCCAGAAGGCACAATGACCATCAATCGACCAAGATCAACCAACAGGGCTAGACGTCTAGGCAGAAACATTTGTCACTCATCATCATCACACAGAAAGGCAGGGCATTAGGATCTATAGGTCTATTAACACCGAAGTGACGACCGTCGATCCGACTCCAGGCCGACTGCCTGGGCAAGGACTGATGGGCTAGGGATGAGGGAAAAGTAAGAAGCACAAACTCAAAAAAAATCAATAAAACCATAGGATGGTCATGACATACAGGGATTGAAATCCAAGGGAATCAATCAACAACGAGCTTAAGGCTATGGGGAAGATTTAGTTATCAATTAAAATGCTAGTTCAATCATTTCTTTACCCAATTAAATATACAGAGCTAAAAGCATAAAGTATACTAATGATCTACCATGTAGAAATAAAGGAAGCATACCATAGCCCAAGTTGCTCGCTCTGAGTTGTTGTCCTGCGTGCTCTGTACAGCTCCCGCTTGCCGACTGATGAGACTTCACTGGTACCTCCCAGCCAATGCTAGGGATACTCTTCTTCCCCCTTATCCCCCCGAGCCACAAATGGGTCACACACACTAACCAAAGAATCAACTAGCTCCCAGATCACCTCGCAAGGTCGAGCTACCACTTCTCACCGAGCTGGGTATCCCAACTCCCACAAGCTAATTCAATCAAGTCTAAACTTTTGCAGCATAACATGATGCATCACAGAAGAGATCCATCATCCTCCTCCTCCCTCCTTTATATAATTTTTCTAATTCATTTACTTTCCCAAAATCCCTTTTAATTTATTGTTCAATAATTTAATTCATAACAATACTTCACGTACTTGTGTCACCCATCCCCTTCATTGCACCATAAATTAATTTCATTAATTAATTAATTACTCCTATTTCCCTCACACACCTAAAATCACTCCTAGAATTGCTCCACGTGTCCACATATTCCCTTACAAGTTTGAATGAATTTCCCCCTTACTAAATTACTAGTTGAGTTTAATTTAGAAAGTTCTTAAAAGTTAGATACTTTACTAAGTTAGACTTTCTTCTTTTTCCTTGGGTTTCCCCTTTCTTTTTAAGTTTCTCACTTTTTTCTAGTTTCCTAATTCTTTTAAATTTATCTCTTTCCCTTTTCATTTAAAATTCAAATTGGCAGGTGTAGAAATTAACTTTTTCCCTTTTTCCTTTTTAATTAATAAATTTTGATTAGCATAAGTGACAAAACAATTATTTCCCCTTTTTCCCCTTTTTAAATTTTATCCCCCAAAAGATTTTTATAAATTAAATGAATTACTTACCCCCTTCTCATCACATGATTAATGATGATTATCATTATTAATTATCTATTTTTAATTTTTATTTTTATATAAAAAGATAAAAATTCTTTTATCACAAGTATCACTTAGACCTAGACTTTATTTTCCTAGGCTGGGTGACATTTTATTAGGGGAAATGTTTTAAATCTTTCTTATTATGTTATTCATCCTAAGGCCATATAGGTTTATCCATTTACTAATTAACAATGCGGCGTGCCCTTCAGGACGCACTAGGTGATCCAAGGGTGCCCCTCGCCTCAATCTGTTTCCCTTGCATGACGTGCCCTTTAGGACGTACTACATGCTCCAAGGGTGCCACTCACCTCTTTCTATTTTTCTTGCACAACGTGCCCTTCAGGACACACTATGTGCTCCAAGCATGCCACTCGCCTCTTAATTGACTTGGTAGACATCAAAACCCCTGGAGTCAATACTTCGCCAGGTGATCTTGTGGGAGACTAACGACCTCTAAGGAATAAGGCCCATGCCTTATTGCATGGCCCTTAGAATCATCATGAGCGACTGTCGTAGTCAGCCCTCATGGCATTGTGGGACTTCTCGAACTAGGTAATCGTTAACCTACAATTCGAGCCACGACAGGAGTGTTAGTAGGTTGTTTTCCGCAACTCTCCCTCCACGTCTCTGGTAGTCGTGCGTGACCCCTCTAATCCACATGTGAGTTTGGTCGACAAGCTATCGTCAGCCTACATCATCAATGAATCATGTCAGATATAGTATCCATAATCATATCAACTAATCAGATGCACAAATGTCATATATACAACAATCAAAACCCCAATAGTCCACTCCCTATCTCGATCTGGAGTCCAAGGGGTTCCATCAATCCCTATACATCCTCGAGGTCCAAAATCTTACACACTCAAGAAAACTGAATCAATAGGACATGTCTATGTCAATACAGAAAAATAGCATGTCATCAACCAATAATGCCTCATAAACATAATCAAATGCCCAATAGTATAATAATCCAGATCACTTGAAAGCAAGTGTCCTCAAAGAATAAGTTTGCTTAGTGCGCGCAAGAGTGGGATGTTACATACACCCCCTCTTGGTATAAAATTCATCCAGAAGTTTCACAGTATATAAGTGTCAAAATAATTTGTATCATAGTATCATAAGTCTATCTATCAAACAAAAATGGAAAACGTTAGCTCATATCATATGCATCCTCCCAGGTCACTGAGTGCGGACTATACTTGTCCCATTGAACAGTGACCTGATCTACTGTTTGAATTTGTAGCTGTCGAATGCAATTATCTAGGATGTGGATCGACTCAGCTGTGATCGCCCTCTCCTCTGATACCTATAAGGAACTTATGTCAATAACATGTGTAGGATCACTAATATAATGTCTCAAAATAGATCGGTGAAAAACATCGTCCATACGCCTCAAGGAATCAAGCAAGGCTAGTTGATAGGCCATGGGCCCCTTCCTCTCCACAATCTCGAAAGGTCCCACAAATCTAGGAGAGATTTTAGCTCCATTTCCAAACTTGATCGAACTCTTATGCGGTTTTACCCGCAAGAAGACTCGATCGCCAACCTCGTAACTATGGTCAACACGGTGAGCATCGACATAACTCTTATGTTGATCTTGCACTTATTTAATCCTTTGTCTTATTGTTTTCATTTTCTCTTCCATTTCTTGGATCGCTTTTGTTCCCACCACGACTCTATCCTCAATTCAATCCCAACTCAAAATCATCTGACACGGTCGCCCGTAAATAAACTTGTAAGGCGCCATCTTAATGGTGCTTTGGTAATTATTGCTATAAGTAAATTCCACCAGTGGAAATAATTATTCCCAATGCTTTTGTTGGTCCAACACATACATGCACAACATGTCCTACGAGGTCTGGTTCGTTCGTTGGGTCTACCCATCAATCTCCGGGTGATACGCAGTACTGAAGTTAAGTTGGGTTCCCAAGGCCTCTTGGAAACTAGTCCAAAATCGTCCAGTAAACATCGATCCTCGATTGGATATAATCCTCTTAGGAACTCCATGCAGCCTCACAATCTCACTGATGAAAATTCTAGCTATGTCAGGTGCCCTATATGTCGTACGCATAGGAATAAAATGAGCACTCTTCATTAGAGTTTCTACTACTACAAAACTCGAGTCGTGTCTTCTTGCCGTCAGTAGCAACCCAACAATAAAATCCATCGAAATAACCTCCCATTTCGATCCTGGAATAGCGTGCAGTTGTAGTAATCCTGTTGGATGTCTATGTTCAGCCTTTACCTGCTGACATTCTAGACATATGGCCACATAGTTGACTATGTCTGCCTTCATTCCTTTCGAGAACAATAAGGGTTTAAGGTCCACCCTCATCTTCGTGACTCCTAGGTGAGCCATGTACACTGCTCTATGAGCCTCGTTTAGGATCAAGATCCTCAACTCGTCGTTCGGTGGTATGTAAATATGATTTTTAAACCTCAATAATCCATAATCCATCGTCATCAAACGTAAATCCTTCAAATCTTGGTATCATCATTGTGTTTTGTCCTATAAAATCCTTGACCTTTTTGTACCATTCATCGTCATGTTGTAAAGTTAGAATCTATTCATGTAGATTCGTCTGAAGATGCAACACCAAAACGATGCGTGGTCTCCGACTCAATGCATCTACCACTCGGTTCATTGTTCCTTTTATGTAAGTAATCTTGAAGTCGTACTCACTAAGTAATTCTGACCAACGTCGTTGTCGCGCGTCCAGGTCACTTTGCATAAAGATGTGTTGTAGTCCATATTGGTCCGTCCTTAGTTCAAATTTTCATCCAACAAGGTAGTGTCTCCAAACCTTCAAGGCATATACAATGGCTAACAATTCCAAATCGTGCGTCGTATAGTTCTCCTCATGCCTTCATAGTTTCCTCGAGATGTAAGTGATCACTCGACCATCTTGCATCAAGACCCTGCCTAAGCCTTCCTTGGATGCATTAGTGCATTCCAAGAAGTCCACGTCCATGTCAGGGAACTTTAGTATCGGTTTTGTTGTCAACAACTCTTTGAGCCTCCCAAATGCTTCCGCGCATTTTTTGGTCCAAACAAACTTCTTGTTCTTCTTCTGCAATTCCATGATTGGATTTTATTTCTTTGAAAATCCCTCGATGAACCATTGATAGTATCCTTCTAAACCCATGAAGTTACGCACTTATGAGACATTCGTCGGCACAGGCCATTCCATAATAGCCTTGACCTTTGCTGGATCCACAACGATATCTTCGTCGGAGATGACATGGCCTAAGTAGTGAATATTCGATTGATAAAATGAGCATTTGGACAACTTCCCATACAGTTTTTTCTCTCGCAGACATTGTAGTACCAAGCGCAAGTGTTTTTCATGCTCCTTCATCATCTGAGAGTAAATCAAAATATCATCAATGAATACTTGGATGAACTTTTCCAAGTACTCATGGAACACCCTGTTCATCAAACTCATAAATACCCCTGGGGAATTTATCATTCCAAATGGTAAAACAGTAAACTCGTAATGTTCAAACCTTGTCTTAAAGGATATCTTAGGGACGGCATCCTCATTGATCCGTAACTTGTGATACCCTGATCGCAAATCGATCTTTGAGAACATCGGCGCACCCTTGATCTAATCAAACAGATCATCAATCCTCGGCAATGGATACTGATTCTTGATCATTGCCTTGTTCAATTGACAGTAGTCAATGAATATCCTCCACAACCCATCCTTCTTTCATATGAAAATAACAGGCGCACCCCATGGTGACACACTTGGACGTATCAGTCCCATGTCCAACAATTCCTTTAGTTGCATTCTCAACTCCTGTAACACCGGGGTCGACATCCAATAAGGTGTTTGAGCTATCGGTTTAGTCCCCTGTTTTAGGTCTATAGTAAAATCCAATTCCCTCTCTGGTAGCATCCCAGGTAAATCCTTGGGAAAGATGTCTACAAACACTCTCACCATCGGAAGGTGTTCTAGACCTTTCGCTACTCCCTTCTGTTTAATGCAAGGATCGCATAAATATTACATCCCTTGCGCATGATCTTCCGTAGCTGCAAGGAAGAGATGAACCTCAGGGAAACTCCTTGGTTTCATCCTACAATCATGTGCCATTATCCCTCATCATCGACCAAGCTCAACCATTTTGTCTTACAGTTGAGTATCGCCTCATGCAATTCTAACCAGTCCATACCAATCACGATGTCATAAGATCCTAAGATCATGACGTATAGGTTGGACCTAATGAAAAACTCTCCCAGGTTGAGGGTATAGCCTGTAGCCTTTCCTCCAACCTTTTGTTTGGCTCTAGAAGCCATCTCTACGAAGATAAAATCATCCTGTTCAACTACCTTTACCTTAATCCTTTTTAGCGCTGCACCAGAAATTAAACTTTCGGTAGCACCGGGATCTATCAAAATACTAAGGGTCTGGTCAGCGATGGTACCTGATGTATCGAGCACATTCAACTGGTGCTCTGCCTGGAAGTTATTCATAGCTACATGAATCTGATGGGCCTTGCCGATATCTCCCACGGTAGTGGGTCCGACTGATCCAGATGCTCTAGTCCTCTCCATGGGGCAGTCATGCTGGTAGTGTGGCTCCCCACACGTCCAACACCCCTTCATCAGTCTAGTGCTCTTGGTACCCAAAGTAGAAGATTACGGCCCACCAGCCTGGAATCCTGGTATGTTCTATTGAACAAGCCTAAATTGTTGTTGTTGTGGTCAACATTGTTGCTGATGTTGCAGTCCCTGATAAGGTGTCTGCTACTATGGCGTTGATGGTCGAGGTGTAGTGAGAGTGGACCCCCTCTAGAAGCCATGATATCCTGGCATATCTCTAGCTGGTGTCTGATGCTGCTGTGCACGATATGACACCTTCCCTACTGGTCTCGCTAGAGTCCTGCTCTGACCCTCGCTGATAAGCTCCTCCTCTACTATGAGGGCCTTCTGGACGACATCATGCAAGGATTGAGCCATCAAAATCCTAACCTTTGCACGTATGTTGACATTAAGGTCGAATACGAACCTATTGACCTTAAGTTTCTTAGTATTAAGATGCAGACCATACCAAAGAAGCTCCATAAAACGGGCCTCGTACTCGGGCACCGTGTTGAAGCTAGGTTTGAAAATTTTTCACCTTTAAAACTAAAAATTTTCTCTTTCGGGATTCGGTTTTTCATAAGGTATAATCCTTGCTATCAATCCAAAAGATCGATACCGAAGTCCCGAAATGATTTATTTTCTTCGTTATAATTAAAGACAAGAAGCTCAAATGTTATTAAAGTCTAGATGCACACTCTGTAAAGTACTTTAAATTGTGATAATTTAAAACCCTAAAGAAGTTAATTAACCATCTTTTAAACTTCTTGGGATTCGGGGTTTACTCAGAACAATGTCTCTTCAATACATTTTGAATCACAAAATCTCGATTCCCGATTTCTTGAAAGAGGTGAAAATCAGTCTTAATCCCGATTATTTTAAAACTATCCTCATCGTGATTTCAGGATTCAGGGTTTAGTGGTGACATACCTCATGTAACCGCAATCCCCGAAACCCCGAAACGCGAAGTTGCAACTCAATATTGAAGTTAAGGTTTAAAACTGTTCTCACCATGATTTCGGGATTCGAGGTTTAGTGGTGATATACCTCATGTAGCCGCGATCCCTGAAACCCCAAAATGCGAAGTCCCGACTCAATATGGAAGTTAAGGCTTAAATCTAATCTCGTCGCGATTTCAGAATTCAGGGTTTAGTGGTGACATACCTCATGTAAGCGTGATCCCCGAAACCCTGAAATGTGAAGTCTCAACTCAATACTGAATTTTAAAGAGAACTAACTTCAATTTAAAAATACCTTAAATGGTAATTAAACTTCTTAAGTACTTTCTTTTTGGCCTCCATGAAAAGAAGTTTTTTGAATGTTGATTTTAGAATTGCTGAAATATGGCCACATTAATAACGGATAGATTGTGATTTCTACAACACAAATGCATATCTCAAAGATATTTTCTGCATTAAAGGTATTAAATTCTTGACAGCCACGTCAGTACTTTCACCATAAAATGAGTTAAAACAAAACTAGAGGTCTATGTTTTGAAACACATTCTCGCTTTTTCTATTAGATATAGGATAATATAGCCGATCTTTCACACCTCTCTTCCATGACAGGTTTTCTTTCCAATACAGAGTCATGGCACCAAAGAAGGGACCCAAGAAGAGTAAAGATACAGCTGAGACTTCCATCCCAGAGGGAGATGTCATATCAGACACCACACCACATGCTATCGACTCAATTAAATCATGGAGATAGATTTATGAAAATCTGGACTGCGAGATAAAAAATTCCCCTAGTGATTCTGAGAATCACCTTTGGGACATAGCAGAATCAAAGCTTCACAAAATTGCAACACACCCACATCTCATGACGTACAATGACATGGTCAATTGGGCTTTAGAAAAAGTTGATATTCCGACAAGAAACATTTTAAATGATCAAGGAGCCATTATTGGCTCATTCAGACCTGAACATATCCAGGTTATGTACAAACTCTCACCTAATCCTAATTTCATTTACAATGCCAAATTTATAGCTGAATTCCAATGAAAGGAAGGCACTGAGGCAGACCAAACTTACCCTAATTTAATCAAAGGTTGGTGGAGATGTCCATCAAAATTTAGGGCCAATACCCACAGAATTTATGCCACAGCCTCTTTGAATGAGTACATGGTTTATGTAGCCATGATGTTGTGCAAAATTTTCGGCAAAAAGAATCCCTGTCATTTCCCCGCAGAATGGGTGACCTTTCTAGAAGAAGCATCAAAAGGGTATAGTTTCAACTGGGACAAGATTTTATCTGATAATTTAGCCAAAGAGGTTTCGGATTACAAAGCTACAAGAGTCCGAGGTCAACCAGTGGCCTTCTACATGCCAGCGTACCTCATGGACACAATCTTTTTTATGACTCCATTTCCCCTAATGAATTGGAATTTGAACATAACTTTCCCTGAACCCATTCACGAATATCACTCTGAGCTGTGGGAAGAAAATGATAAAATTTCATTTTACGAAATTTTCCATTTCGTGGTGATACCCATGCATAAAAAAATTTTCGGCTATGACCCTCCTCGCATTTCTGATGCAGTTTCAAATAATCTCAAGTAAATAGCAAACTAGTTCATTGAAGAAAGATTCTCCTACATTAGGGTTTATGGGTGCTCAATTCCCCCTCACGCGCTTCCAAATTTTCTTCTGGATAGACTAGTGTGTAAGGAAGTGGCACACCAAATAATAAAAGGCGGTATTGGAATAGAGCTAAAGGAAACTCAAAATAAGTCCTGGCCCATCTTCCCTATGCACATCTGGAAATTTTCATTACTAAATTTGAGACATTCTTAGGTGGAAGTAGAAGCACTCGAAGAAATTAAACTAGTAAATATTGAGTACAAGAGGCATGACCCTTATCAATTAGTGAATAAACACTTGATACACTGTAATATTAAAGCCTATGAACATGATTATTCCCCTTGGGACGACGTTTTCAAAGGGACCAAATCTTATAAAGAAGTGTTGGAAAGAGTACAGACATTGTCATATGACCTACAAGTAAGCTTTCGGACCTTTCAGAAGCATTGACGGAGTGGTATGCCCCAAGTACTTTAAGGGGAAGAAATTACCCTCCCCCAGGAGCAAGAAAGCGTTCCACCAGGTTTCGAGTAGGAAATCATTCCACCAGGTTTCGAGCAGGAAGCACCAAAGAAAGGAAATCCCAAAAAGGCCCTAAAGGATGTGGAAAGGCCTCCACCAAGCAAAAAGACCAAAGCACAGAAAAGGTTAGGGAGACCTCCCAAGTCCAGTAAGTCTACTCCCACTTCATCACCAAAGTTTGATGTCAACATGCCTAAGGCGACATGAGGGAAAGGATATATGGATCTAGGGAGTCCCATAGCCTCCTTAACTCCCTTACAGTCCACTTTTGGACTGCCAAAGACGAGAGCTCTTTTTGTTGATGACCTTACCTCCATTCCCATAGATGAGATTCCTCCTTCGGATTATTTTTTAGTAGAAAAAGGAAGGCCATCCTAAAACATGAGATTCATAAGAGGGAGGGGAACATGGTTAAAATAATAAAGTCCTGATAGACGGACACAATTTGGAGGAAGAAGATTTCGCTACAGAGGTAGCAATTTCCATGGGAGCCATGGCAACAACAAACTTTTTTACCGTGGGAAAAATCATAACAAGGATAAATAAGAGTGATGAAATCATAGCACAATTGCGAGAGCAATTAAAGAATGCTGAGGAAAGCATTAGAGAAGAAATGAGTAAAAGTTTGGAGCAGACAAGGGTTGCCAAAAGGTTAGAGGTTCAATCATTCAAAATGAGTTTGGACTAAATCAACCAGGAAATACAAACAAATCAGCTACAGATTACTCAGCAAAAGGAGCACGCAGAACAGTTGTAGGCTAGATTAATATCAAGGGAAGATCATATTATAGACTTAAAATTTTTCCAGGCCTAGTCACTGGAAGTGCATTCAAAAATAGAAATTGTACAACAGAAATTAATTTCCAAGATAGAAATTATTCAGAATTACTTTCAAGAAGTAGATAATGCCTTTGAAAATATCATCCTAAGAGAAAAAGAAGCCAAAGCAGTGAGGATTACTCTCCAAAAGGAAATTATATATTTGACAGGTGAAGAGCTATCTGAAACTATGAAAGTATCAACCACTAATCAAATCAGAGGCGACATCATGCTCAAGCTATGGGAAACCAACATAACTGAAAGAAAAAGAATAGCCAAAGAAATCAGAGAGGACTGTGAAATTTTTTTTGATCTTCTAGACAAAGGGTCATTAAATATTGGAAAAGGCAAATGTACAGGACTTGTGGGACAGATCAATATTGTAAGACATCAATTAAATTTTATTGAAAAATTGAGTGAAATCCAAATGGAAATTTCACAACTAAGAAAAATTGATGTCACCCTAATGGACAGGTTGTTAGTTGAGCCTAACATGAAGCTGCAGTCAATAAAGTTTATAGATAAAGGAGTGGATGACCGCGTTTCTAAGATTCAAAGAAAGGTTTATTTGTTCGAAGTAAGAGATTTTCCAAAACCCCCAAGAAATTTTACATAGCTCCTGGAGAAATGTATTAAATGTATCGAATCAAAAGGAGAGTCATCGGCAAAGTAAAAGCGTTATTTGGAAGGGATTTTACTTCCCAGAAAATGGAAAAATGAAGAAAATCATGAAAACGGTTTTGGATCTACTTTTTAACAAATAGTTAGTCTCTAAGAATTACGAACTCACCAACCGTCGTAAGATTGGTGGTTTTTGTATAAATGTAATTTTTGAAGACTAAGAAAAGGCTTTTTTCTGGAGGGATTGTAAAGAGATAACTTCGTTTTTCCTGAATTAATACAATATAGATTGAAGATTCCAGATATGGTCAAGCCTGAGTTATGTGTTTCTCTGTCATTCTATTTTTTATTCCATACTTTCGTTTGAAGTGTTTCATGTAGTAATTTTTATTATAATAATTAAAACAATCAGATTATCTAATCATTTGCATTTTTTCCTCTATATCAGCTTTCAGCAGATATAAGACCTATGAACGTTTTAGGACTCTGAAACTGTATGTTTCTGCAAAGTTATTACCCATTTTCTTGTATTTACTAAAAATGAGATTCTTCTTGAATTGATGCCTCATTTTTGTTATACAACTATATGTTTCCTTTTTCTTCATTCTGTCCACTGTCTCCTTTAGAAATTGACTCAGATACTAGAAAAGGCCTTTATTTCTGTTATACTATTAATTCTTAATTTGGAAGTTCTGTTTTTATAATTTTGAACCAGAAATTTGCGACCCTCGAAAATATTCTCGATTTACAAAAAAGAAACCCTCAGCTTTCATGACTGTTCCAGTTACCAGACAGCCCAATATAGAACCCGATCTATCAGATCAAACAAGCATTGTGTTAAACCTATTCAATATCATCTTACAAACAACAAATACACGGGTAGAACTTAAAAGATCATGGGTTGCAATTGAAAGGGATATTAGCCTTCAAGAACAATGGGAAGCTAGACAGAGACAGTTAAGAAATCAATCGTGATCTCAGTTTCCTTTAAACTTTTTCTTTTTACCAATTAATTATCTCTACCTTTTTTGGATGCCTTGACGGTATACTTTAGAGCCTTAAAGTATAAACTCATGAACAACATCTTTTTGGCGACGTTGTTGGGGAACGAAGAAACGAATCTTTTCCCTGGGAAGAATGACATTGACACTTTCTCTCTTAGATAGTGAACAAAGATCGAAAAACCTTCTAAGGCTACTTCATTCTTTCACTTGGCGACTCCACATTTTTTAAAGCTGGCTTCTAGCTAAAAGAACCCGGACGACCAGCAGACTTCGCTAGTTTCTGATGCGGAAAATATTTTAAAATCAAGAAGATCTCTTAGACAAATCATTTCGCCGACACACTTCATCTGTCAACCAAATTCTTCATAGTTGAAAGTTAGAGGAACACTTGAGAGATCCCTCTCCCTCCCCCTATCGATCAATACGTGCTCTTTTCCTGAAGTCCACACTCCTTTTACTGAATGCTTCAATGAATGTCCTGTGTATCTTGATTAAACCCCCATCAATTCTCCAATATATTCGTCTTACAAGCCTAGAGAAACAAGTTCTCTTCTTCTTGGGCCTTCTTTTTCTAGTTTCCTATGCTTTGACGATCAGTTCCCTACAATCCTAGTTTCAATCTAAAATCTATCAATGGTTGCACATGGAGGTGCGGGGGCTAGAGGTGGTGTTGTAGGTTGTGTCGCAGGCGGCCAAGTACCGCTCCCTGAAATTTTTGCTAAGGTGGCTACCAGATATGCCCCTCTTGTCCTCCTGGTTCCCCTACATGACCTTCCAGAGAATTACATGAAAAATCTCCCGAAATTTACAGGGGAAGGCGATTTAACCACATAAGAGCACATCAATTTCTTTGACCAATTTGCCGATATCCTAGGACTCGAACACGAAGATGTCTACTCCAAACTTTTAGTACAAAATTTCAAAGGGCAAGTCAAAACCTAATTACGAGGCTTAGCAGCATGATCTTTAAGGTCATACGATGAACTCGAAAGTGCTTTCATCTAGAAATGGGGGGAAAGAAAAGATCACCTCTATTATCCAATGGAGTTCACGGCTCTTAGAAAGAAAAATTTGGAATCAGTTCTCGAATTAACCCAAAGATTTAATAAATTGTACAATAAAATTCCCATCGAGGTCAAACCTTCTCAGCCTGTAGTGAAAGTAACTTTCGCTGGAGCTTTTGACCTTGATTTCGCCTTACTATTGAGAGAAAGGAGATCAGTATACCTCACCAAGATACAAGACGATGCCCTAGAAATTTAATCCAACATGATGGCTTCAGTGTTGTACAACTGAGAGGGGGGGGGTAAATCAGTTGTTACCGTGCTTAAACAATTATGCCTATTTAAAACTCATTACAGACCTCTCAATGATAATCACAGTAATGCAGAAAGTAAGCATTATAACATTCAACATCATTCATACATATGAAATATATAGAGACATATATTTCCTAAGGAAACTCATAAAGGGTAAAAACCTCTTTTTCTTTATATGATAAGTAATATTTACATTCTTTACATTATCATACATATGAGCTCCAACTCATTGTGAGGCTACAACCTCTGTTTTGCAAGCTACAACTTGCTGAGAGCACCAACTCTCTATTTTCTCTAGCACCCACTAGAAGGAAGGACCAACTCCCTGGTTTCTCTAGCACCAACTAGAAGGAAGCACCAACTCCCTGGTTTCTCTAGCGCCAACTAGAAGGAAGCACCAACTCCCTAGTTTCTCTAGAACCAACTAGAAGGAAGCTACAACTCCATGTGTTCAAGCACCCTCTTGAACCTCTGAGGACACCAGTCCTCCCTAGCACCTCCCTACCACCCTGAATTATGAATCTTTGTTACTAAAACTTATTACAGTGATATAATGTTCAACAATGGCTTACCAGTCTCCTCACTGTTATGCTACATTTCCCTGCTCTGTCTTCCTCACTGTCTTCCTGCACACATGCATTGTGTTTTCCGTTCTTCTGCCTTTTCTTCTTTGTGCGCCATGTCCATTCAATGCACCTTTCCTCTTCTATGCATTTCAGCTGCTGCACTCTAACTCCTTCTACACACATGAATCACTCCCCACAACAACAACACTAATCTCTTCTTTGTTCCACATTCTTATAGTCTTTGTGCTCCTTGTGCATGCAATATTCACCATGCCTCTACATGCTCACACTGCCCCAATCTCCTCCACATCAGAGAGTTTTCTCCACTTCACTCTTCCACAGCTATCCAATCTCTTGTGCCCCACGTTCTCTCTCTATTCTGCATAATATGTTCAATGTGAGTCCTCTGCCTGATCATCATGGTAACTCTTTAGCTTCTCTGGTGGTTTCACATATGCATCCATCATCATTGGGTATTATTCTGAGATTCCTTAGTTTCTCTGGTAGTTGAGACTCTACGTCTTCTCTGGCATAGTCGAGCTTATACTTTCAGTTTCAGTTACAAACTTCAATGCTCATCCATCTGTCAATCACCTATATCAATAATCCTCAATCCACTAGAATATTCCTTGAGACTTTTGATCTTCTTTGGCGATCACACTTAGTCCTCTTTGAGTCCTCTGGAAGAGATCATCATTTTTTTTAGTTGTTACGCTGAGAAGCGCAAAAGTAGCCCTGCGATCTTGTTCAACTTCACCTGCACCGTTGGATTGAATTCATAGAAACTTGCATTTACTTCGCCATTTCGCACTTCGGCATTTCAGTATCGCCGTGGTAAATATTCCATTACACTCCATGTCCCAATCCCCGAAACTCCGAAATGGAGCTTATTTGAACTAGCTCCTTCCTTCATCTTCCGTCGATGTGACCAATGGTTGTGACCACAGATTGAGCCAAAAGGTGTTTCGCATTTCGGCATTTTGGGATTTTGGCACTCCTATGGTAGAGTCTCTTGACACTCCATGTCCCAATATCTGAAGCTCCAAAATGGAGTCGGATAAACGGTCCACACTCTAAGTGATTCCACGGTCATGATCTCTTCGTGATTTCATATATCGTGATTCTGGGGTTCGTGACTTCAGGACTCCTATGGTAGGAGTTCTTGACATCTCCATCTCCTGATTTCCAAAACTCCGAAAGGGAGTCGAATCAATGGTCCACATAACCCCCTGAGATGGATGGTTGATGGGATTTCGGCGTTTCACATTTCATGATTTTGGGACTCCTATGGTAGGAGTTCTTGACATCTCCATCTCCTGATTTTTGAAACTCCAAAAGGGAGTCGGATCAACGGTCCACATAACCCCCTGAGATGGATGGTTGACGGGATTTTGGCATTTCGCATTTCACGATTTCGGGACTCCTGTGGTAGGAGTTCTTGACATCTCCATCTCTCAATTTCTGAGACTCTGAAGTGATCGGATGGTTCAGATAACCCCCTAAGATGGACGGTTGATGGGATTTCGGCATTTCGCATCTCACGAATTCGGCAGGTTAGGGAACCCTGTTCCTTTGACTTCCCAGTCAGTGAAATGGCGATCTTTCACCACATGTCCTATGGACCCAATGGTCGAGAACTTATCAAAACTTCACGGGACTTTTTCATGTCTAATCAACGGTCCAGATCAATCCTTGATCCGATGGTTAGGAATATATCACGAATTCACAAATCTTTGTTGTGCCTGATTCAAGATTTTTTTCCATGTGCTCTGTCCTTTTTCATTTCAGGATTTTCTGCCATGCAAGAATCATTTCACTGTTGTACTTGCCACTTTCTCTTTTTCATCATCATCAGGTTGTGCTTTCCATCAATGACAAACAAATACTCTTCCTTTTGTCTGAAAAACATGCCAACAATCTCCCCCTTTGGCATTGATGGAAACCCCTTGAAAAACATGCAACTATAACGATACCCCTTTGGCATCCTTGAAATCCATACCACTGTAGCAACTGTAGCCTCCTTGAAATTACCACACTTTCTTCCTCTTTGACATCAATGTCAATGAAGAAACATGCTCCCCCTGAGCTGTTGCAGTACATACTCCCCCTGTCAACTATGAGCATCTTAGAAATACACGAGATATTCAATAAGTACTCCCCCTGACCAGGTGAACAGATTAGACACAAGAAATTATAACCCCCAACTTTTGACGAAGATATCCAAAAGGGGTTGTTGCTAATGGTTTAGTAAAGACATCAACAATTTGTTCTGTAGAAGGAATATAATTCAGCTGAACAATTTTGTTTGTAACTTGTTCTCTGAGAAAATGGTACTTTATTGGAATATGTTTAGTCTTGGAATGAAGAACATGATTCTTAGAGACACTAACAGCACTGGTGTTATCATAGTGAATTGAAATGGGTTCAATGTAAGTCACCTTCAAATCTGCAAGAGTTTGAATCATCCACAAAATTTGTGTGCAGCAAGTAGCAGCAGCAATGTATTCTTCCTCTGTAGTTGACAATGAAATGGATCCTTTCTTTTTTCTAAGCCATGATACTAATGAGTCACCCACGAAGAATGATCCTCCACTGATTCTTTTTTTCTCATCAACACAGTTTTCCCAATTTGCATCTGAATAAGCAGTTAAATGGAAATTCTAATTTATGGGATACCACAAACCATAAGTCATTGTTCCTTTCAAATACCTGAATATTCTTTTGATAGCTTGCAAATGACTCTGTTTAGGTGCAGCCTGATATCTTCCTACCATTCCTACAGCATGCATTATGTCTAGGCAAGATGTTGTGATGTACAACAGGTTGCCTATCATTGATCAATATGATCTTTGATCAACATCAGGTGAATCATCATCCTTGCTTAATTTGCATCCAGTAACCATAGGTGTACCCACAGGTTTGGAGTCTTCCATTTGAAATATTTTCAACATTTCTCTTAGATATTTTTCTTGAGAAATGAACATCCCTTCATCTCTTTGAGTAATTTGCAGACCAAGAAAAAATGACAGTTCTCCTATCATGGACATTTCAAACTCAGATTCCATGGAAGAAGCAAACCATTGTACCAATGGATCCTTATTACATCCGAAGATGATGTCATCTACATAGACCAATACGATGAGCAAATGATTATCCTCTATTTTAATATACAGATCGTTGTCAGATGTTCCTCTCTTGAACCCTTTGTCTTTGAGATACGTATCCAGTCTGTGATACCAGGCTCGAGGGGCTTGTTTTAACCCATATAACGCTTTATTTATCTTGCATACTAATTTAGGGTTATTAGACAGTTTGAAACCCTCTGGTTGTTCCATATAGACTTCTTCACTTAAATCTCCATTTAGAAATGTTGACTTGACATCCATTTGATAGACTTTAAACCTTTTATGACAAGCATAGGCAAGAAATATTCCGATAGCTTCTGATCTTGCTACGGGTGCAAATGTTTCATCAAAATCCAATCCTTCTATCTGAGCATATCCTTTACAGACTAACCTTGCTCTGTTCCTGACAATTTGTCCTTTCTCATTCAACTTATTCTTAAAGATCCATTTGGAGCCAATGACATTTTTATCTTCAGGTCTATGAACCATCTCCCACATATTGCTTTTCTCAATCTGATCAAGTTCACCATTCATTGCTTTAACCCAGTGGTCATCTTTGCTGGCTTCATTGAAATTCTTGGGTTCCAACATGGATATGAAAGCTATATGAGATTTTTCAGTGGTTTTGATTAGCTTTCTCCTGGTTTGTTCACCTTTGTATTTTTCTCCAATTATCTGACTTGCAGGATGATTCTTTTGAATGATTCTGGAGGAGGAATTTGAATTTGACTGTTGATTTGAGTCTGTCTGAGTGTCTGAGTCTTCATCTAATTCAGAGTCTTCATTTTCTGATTCTTGGACCTGTTGATCTTCAGCTTTAGCTGTGTCTTTTGTAGAAGACTCGTTACTATACATCTCTCTTCCTGGGATTCCTTCATCAACTTTTACATCAATACAGTCAACCATTTTATGCAACCTCTTATTGTAGCATCTGTATCCTTTACTGTTTGTAGCATATCCCAAGAAGATACCTTCATCAGCCCTTTCATCATATTTGCCAAGGTTCTCATCATTATTCTTTATGTAGCATTTACTCTCAAAGACTTTGAAGTGTTTGATTGAGGCAGGTCATCCAAACCATAATTCATAAGGTGTCTTGTCACTTTGCAGTCTTAGGTGGGCTTTGTTAAGCACATGGACTGCTATGTGTATTTCTTCTACCCAGTAGGTTTAGCCAATGTTCTTCTCATTCATCATTGACCTGGCCATTTCCTGCACTGTTCTGTTTTGCCTCTCAACAACTCCATTTTGTTGTGGAGTTCTTAGGATTGTGTATTCTCTCTTGATCCCATGCTCATCGCATAATTTCTTGAAGTCTCTTGACATAAACTCTCCTCCCCGATCTTTGCCTTTAACCTCTTGCCTATTTGAGTCTCTGTTAAAGCCTTAAATATTTTAAACTTCTCAAATGCTTTAGCTTTTTATTTGAGAA
>SNQJ01S0007636.1:184763-212221 GCA_010110895.2 Picea sitchensis
CTTCATCTATGCATTCTCATCAAGGACAATACATATTATATTACATCAATCATCAATCAATCAATCCTTTGACATCAATCAATCACTTGACATCAATCAATCAAACCATTGGCATCAATGACAACATGATCCAACAGAAATTACTGGACCAAACTTTTCACATATGTAAATACTAAATTATGAGCTTGTGTTCCCTGTCAGTTGTTTACAGGTAAACAGAAAGTGTCAGCCTTGCCTCTAATTCCAGTTAAAACCGAAGCCCCTTTTCAGTAGTGGGGTCTTGATTTTATCGGAGAGATTCACCCACATTCCAGCACTCATCACAGGTGGATTCTAATCGCAATGGACTATTTTACCAAGTGGGTGGAAGCTATTCCCACAACAAACGCGACCGACACAGTTGTAATCAACTTTCTGGAAGAAAACATTTTATCCAGATTCGACTGTCCCCGAAAAATAGTCACCGACAATGCACAAGCGTTCAAATTGATGGCTATGGTAAGCTTTTGTCAAAAATTCAACATCATATTAGGACACTCCACAACTTATTATCCACAGGGCAATGGTTTAGCTGAATCATCTAACAAAAGTCTAACAACTATGATAAAAAAAATATTGACTGACAACAAAAAGACATGGCATATTCATTTGAAATACGCTCTATGGGCTAACAGGATAAGTACCAAAAGGGAAATTAGAATGTCCCCTTTTTAGATAGTATATGGCACTGATGTTATCTTACTGATCATTCTTGCTCTGCCAATAATGAAAATTTGGCAAGATTTGAACGAAGAACCTAACGACATTACTAGAAGAGAAAACCAGTTGGTTGAAGTTCAACAAAATAGGATTGAAGTTAATGAAAAGTTGCAGAAATATAAGGATAAGATGAAAGCTTTGTTTGATCAGAAGGCTAAGGATATAGATTTCCTCCCTAGAGATCTGGTACTAAAATGGGAATCCAGAAGAGAAGATGTTGGCAAACATGGGAAATTCGATTCGATCTGGTCCGGCCCTTATAGAGTCTCATCCTCAAAAGGAGAAAATGTTTTTTCATTAGAAAATCTAAATGGAGATATTCTAAGCGCCCTTGTAAATGAGCAATATCTTAAACACTACGTGCAGTAATATGTTTTCGAACTTTCATTGTATATACCAGTTTGTTTTCACATTTTATTTATAGTAACATTACTTTCATTAAAAATAAATTAATAAAAATTGTTTAAGATTTTTCAGAGGATGCAAATACAAAGCAGTTCAAATCTAGCAGTTCTCAGAGTTAATATGAGTGTGTCTGACAGTTATCAGTTGTTCATAGGAAAAGCGTCAGGACTCAAGAGACCAATTATACTATAGGGGTAATATGCATGGATAACCCTGATAAATGCTTGCCCAAAAGGTAATGAGGAAACAATTTTCTAGCTGTAAGTATGACGAATGTTTAAGGTATCAACTCTGACCCGAGAACATGAATTAAAAATATCCTAAGAGGTACAAGTGAACGAGTTGTTGATTTTTTATATATAAGAAAAATAAAATAATAATAATAAAAAAATAAAAAAAAGGAAATAAAATTTTATATAAATAAAATGATTAATACTCATTAGCACTTCCAAGTTTGAGGTTCTCTCACCTTTCCACTTCGATCACTATCAAGATTACTCTTCACCAAATCTTGTTTTTTCTCCCTTTAAGTCTCATCTTAATTTCGGAAATGTTCAAACTAACTTTCAAAGCAAAGATAGGCAAAATCCTTTGTTTTTCCTAAGCCTTGGCTGAACCAGAAGTATGTTTGGGATAATCATAACCTTTTTAGTCTTTCTACCAGAAATAAAAGATCATTTTCGCTCAAGTGAAGTCCCGAATATATAAAAAAAAAAAAGGTTAATAAATTTTCCCTGAGATTATCCATATGTTAGAGTGTCTGAGGGCCAAAAGTAGATCAATCCAGAGCTTTTTAATAAGTTCATAGACCTTTGCAAAAAATAAAAAAAACAATCCTGAGTATGTTACATACTTATTGATTGCCCCCACTTCAAAACAAATATGTATAGAAAGAGATGGTGAAAGGAAATTCGTTATCGATTGCCCCCAACTAACATAAAGAGGTGGTGAAAGGAAATTCATTATTGATTTCACCCATATGATTTAAAGATGATGAAAGTAAATTCATTATATGATTTCCCTCATCTCAGCATTTAAATGCTAAAATTAATGAAGTGGTGAAAGGAAATTCAATGTGGAAAATCTGATAACTTCACCGGGGTACTGAACAGGCCCACTGGCAGTGAAGCAATGTCTCCATAATAGACAAGGATGTTATACACAATTTGCAAAAGGCTCTGGTATTTTTCTTCTCTTGGCCAAATGACACTCTAAGATTATGGAATTCCAGAGTATACTCTAAGAGTCTCTCAATGCAAATACAATTAAAAAAAAACTGGTAGAACCACTAATCTTGTTTTGATTATCTTGCACAAGCCTAAGGTCGTTTTTAGAAAGGGAAATCCAAGTGATCCTATCTCGATATTGTCTAATGCTTTGGTTTGGAAAATTTTCCGAAGTTAAGTTTGGGATCGTTATCCCCCTAGTAGTTTTCGCAGCTATGTCTCACAAACCGAAATGACTGACCCCATTTTCCCAATAAAAGGCACTAAGTCTACCCGTTCTCCTCATGCCGCAAGGAGACGAGGGCCCCAATTGGAGCCTATGTTGAAGCTAGGTTTGAAAATTTTTCACCTTAAAAACTAAAAATTTTCTCTTTCAAGATTCGGTTTTTCATAAGGTATAATCCTCACTATCAGTCCAAAAGACCGATACCGAAGTCCCAAAATGATTTTTTTTCTTCATTATAATTAAAGACAAGAAGCTCAAATGTTATTAAAGTCTAGATGCACGCTCTGTAAAGTACTTTAAATCATGATAATTTAAAACCCTAAAGAAGTTAATTAACCATCTTTTAAACCTCTCGGGATTTGGGGTTTACTCAGAACAATATCTCTTCAATACATTTTGAATCATGAAATCCCGATTCCTGTTTTCCTAAAAGAAATGAAAATCAGTCTTGATCTCGATTATTTTAAAACTATACTCATCATGATTTCAATATTTGGGGTTTAGTGGTGACATACCTCATGTAACAGCAATCCCCGAAACCCCGAAACGCGAAGTCGCGACTCAATATTGAAGTTAAGGTTTAAAATTATTCTCACCACGATTTTGGGATTCAGGGTTTAGTGGTGACATACCTCATGTAGTCGCGATACCCTAAACCACGAAATCCGAAGTCTCGACTCAATACGGAACTTAAGGATTAAATCTAATCTCATCGTGATTTTGGAATTTGGGGTTTAGTGGTGACATACCTCATGTAACCGTGATCCCTGAAACCTCGAAAGGCGAAGTCCCGAATCAATACTGAATTTTAAAGAGAACTAACTTCATTTTAAAAATACATTAAATGGTAATTAAACTTCTTAAGTACTTTCTTTTCAGCCTCCGTCAAAAGAAGTTTTTTGAATGTTGCTTTTAGAATTGTTGAAAGACAGCCACATTAATAATGGATAGATTGTGATTTCTACGACACAAATACGTATCTCAAAGATATTCTTTGCATTAAAGGTATTAAATTCTTCACAGCCGCGTCAGTACTTTCACCATAAAATGAGTTAAAAGAAAACTATAGGTCTAGGTTTTGAAACTTATTCTTTCTTTTTCTATCAGATATAGGATAATATAGTCGAGCTTTCACACCTCTCTTCTATGACAGGTTTTCTTTCCAATACAGAGTCATGGCACCAAAGAAGGGACCCAAGAAGAGTGAAGATATAGCTGAGACTTCCAGCCCAGAGGGAGATGTCATATCAGACACCACACCACATTCTATCGACTTAATTACATCATGGAGACAGATTTATGAAAATCTGGACTGTGAGATAAAAAATTCCCCTAGTGATTCTGAGAATCACCTTCAGGACATAGAAAAATCAAAGATTCACAAAATTGGAACACGCCCACGACTCATGCCGTACAATGACATGGTCAGTTGGGCTTTAGACAAAGTTGATATTCCGACGAGAAGTATTTTAAATGATCAAGGAGCCATTATCGGCTCATGCAGACCTGAACATATCCAGGTTATGTACAATCTCTCACCTAATCCTAATTTCATTTACGATGCTGAATTTATAGCTGAATTCTAGAGAAAGGAATGCACTGAGGCATACCAAACTTACCCTAATTTAATCAAAGGTTGGTGGATATGTCCATCAAAATTTAGGGTTGATACCCACGAAATTTATGCCATAGCCCCTTTGAATGAGTACATGGTTTATGTAGCCATGATGTTGTGCATACTTTTCGGCAAAAGGAATCCCTATCATTTCCCCGCAGAATGGGTGCCCTTTCTAGAAGAAGCATCAGAAGGGTATATTTTCAACTGGGACAAGATTTTATCTGATAATTTAGCCAAAGAGGTTTCGGATTACAGAGCTACAAGAGCCCAAGGTCAACCAGTGGCCTTCTACATGTCAGCGTACCTCATGGATGCAATTTTTTTTATGACTCCATTTCCCCTAATGAATTGGAATTGGAACATAACTTGCCTTGAACCCATTCATGAATATCACTCTGAGTTGTGGGAAGAAAATGAAAAAAAATCATTTTACGAAATTTTCCATTTCATGGTGATACCCATGCATATAATGTTTTTCGGCTGTGACCCTCCTCACATTTCTAATGCAGTTTCAAATAACCTCAAGCATATAGTAGACTAGTTCATTGAAGAAAGATTCTCCTACATCAGGGTTTATGGGTGCTCAATTCCCCCTCACGCGCTTCCAAAATTTCTTCCATATAGACTAGTGTGTAGGGAAGTGGCACACCAAATAATAAAAGGTGGTATTGGAATAGAGCCAAAGGCAGCTCAAAAGAAGTCCTGGCCCATCTTCCCTATGCACATTAGAAAATTTTCATTACTAAATTTGGGACATTCTAGGGTGGAAGCAAAAGCACTCAAAGAAATTAAACTGGTAAATATTGAGTACAAGAGGCATGACTCTTATCAATTAGTGATTAAACACTTGATATACTGTAATATGAAAGCCTTTGAACATGAGGAGTCCCCTTGGGACGATGTGTTCAAAGGGACCAAATCTTATAAAGAAGTGTTGGAAAGAGTACAGACACTGTCGCCTGACCTGCAAGTCAACTTTTGGACCTTTCAGAGCATCAACGGAGTGGTCTGCCCCAATTACTTTAAGGGGAAGAAATTACCCTCCCCCAGGAGCAAGAAAGCATTCCACCAAGTTTCGAGCAGGAAAGAATTCCACCAGGTTTTGAGCAGGAAGCACCAAAGAAAGGAAATCCATAAAAGGCCCTACAGGGTGTGGAAAGGCCTCCACCAAGCAAAAAGACCAAAGCACAGAAAAGGTCAGGGACACCTCCCAAGTCCGGTAAGTCTACTCCCACTTCATCACCAAAGGTTGATGTCAACATGCCTAAGGCGGCAGGAGGGAAAGGATCTACGGAGCTAGGGAGACCCATAGCCTCCTTAACTCCCTTACAGTCCACTTTTGGACTACCAAAGAGAGGAGCTCCTTTTGTTGATGACCTTACCTCCATTCCCATATATGAGATTCCTCCTTCAGATTATTTTTTCAGTAGAAAAAGGAAGGTCGTCCTGAAACAGGAGATGCATAAGAGGGAGGGGAACATAGTTAAAAAAAAATAAAGTCCTGATAGATGGACAAAATTTGGAGGAAGAAGATTTCGCTATAGAGGTAGCAGGTTCCATGGGAGCCATGGCAACAACAAATCTTTTTACTATGGGAAAAATCATAACAAGGATAAAGAAGAGTGATGAAATCATAGCACAATTACAAGAGCAATTAAAGAATGTTGAGGAAAGCATTAGAGAAGAAATGAGTAAAAGTTTGGACCAGACAAGGGTTGCCGAAAGGTTAGAGGTTCAATCACTCAAAACGAGTTTGGATGAAATGAGCCAGGAAATACAAACAAATCAGCTACAGATTACTCAACAAAAGGAGCATGCAGAACAGTTGCAAGCTAGATTAATATCAATGGAAGATTAGATTATAGACTTAAAATATTTCTAGGCCCAATCACTGGAAGTGCATTAAAAAATAGAAATTGAACAGCAGAAATTAATTTCCAAGATAGAAATTATTCAGAATTACTTTCAAGAAGTAGATAATGCCTTTGAAAATATCATCATAAGAGAAAAAGAAGTCAAAGCAGTGAGGATTACTCTCCAAAAGGAAATTATATATTCAACAGGTGCAGAGGTATCTGAAACTATGAAAGTATCAACCACAGAGCAAATCAGAGGTGACATCATGCTCAAGCTATGGGAAACCAACATAACTGTAAGAAAAAGAATAGCCAAAGAAATCGGAGAGGACTGTGAAGAATTTTTTGATCTTCTAGACAAAGGGTCATTAAATATTGCAAAAGGCCAGTGTACAGGACTTTTGGGACAAATCAATATTGTAAGACATCAATTAAATTTTATTGAAAATTTGAGTGAAATCCAAATAGAAATTTCACAACTAAGAAAAATTGATGTCGCCCTAATGGACAAGTTGTTAGTTGAGCCTAACTTGAAGTTGCAGTCAATAAAGTTTACAGATAAAGTTGTGGATGACTACCTTTCTAAGATTCAGAGAAAGGTTTATCTGTTCGAAGCAAGAGATTTTCCATAATCCCCCAGAAATTTTACACAGTTCCTAGAGAAATGTATTAAATGTATCGAATCAAAAGAAGGAGAATCATTGACAAAGTAAAAGCATTATTTGGAAGGGCTTTTACTTCCCAGAAAATGGGAAAATGAAGAAAATCATGAAAACAGTTTTGGATCTACTTTTTAACAAATAGTTAGTCTCTAATAATTAGGAACTCAGCAACCATTCTAAGATTGGCGGTTTTTGTATAAATGTAATTTTTGAAGACTAAGAAAAGGCTTTTTCTGGAGGGACTGTAAAGAGATAACTTCGTTTTTCCTGAATTAATACAATATAATTGAAGATTCCAGATCTGGTCAAGCCTAAGTTATGTGTTTCTCTGTCACTCTATTTTTTGTTCCATACTTTATTTTGAAGTGTTTCATGTGGTAATTTCTATTATAATAATTAAAATAGTCAGATTATCTAATCATTTGCAGTTTTTCCTTTGCATCATCTTTAAGCGGATATAAGACCTATGAACATTTTAGGACTCTGAAACTGTATGTTTCTGCAAAGTTAATACCCGTTTTCTTGTATTTACTTAAAATGAGATTCTTCTTAAATTGATGCCTCATTTTTGTTATACAACTACATGTTTCCTTTTTCTTCATTTTTTCCACTGACTCCTTTAAAATTTGACTCAGATACTAGAAAAGGCCTTTATTTTTGTTATACTATTAATTCATAATTTAGAAGTTCTATTTTTATAATTTTGAACCAAAAACTTGCGACCCTCGAAAATATTCTTGATTTACAAAAAAGAAACCCTCAGCTTTCATGACTGTTCCAGTTACCAGACATCCCGATATAGAACCCGGTCTATTAGATAAAACAAGCATTACATTAAACCTATTCAATACCATTTTACAAACAACAAATACACGTGTAGAACTTGAAATATCATGGGTTGCAATTGAAAGGGATATTAGCCTTCAAGAATAATGGGAAGCTAGATAGAGACAGTTAAGAAATCAACCGTGATCTCAGTTTCCTTTAAAAAACAAAATTACCAATTAATTATCTCTACCTTTTTTGGATGCTTTGATGGTATACTTTAGAGCCTTAAAGTATAAACTTGGGACCAACACACCGTACGACTACCCTGTCGTAAGGCATTGAACTCCTTTAGTTGACGCTCAATGAATTCCTCTGATAGGTACCTCTCTCAGAACTCTTCCACGAACAGTTCCCATGACACATCTTTGACGACCATGTTTAGTTGCAGCAGGAGCATCTTCCACCATAGAAGAGCGCTTCCCTTTAGTTGAAATACCACCATGTGGACCTTCATGTTCGAGGTATAGTCGTGAAGTGAAAAGTGCATCGCCATATTCTCCAACCATGCCTTGGCAGGTGCATCATCCGGGGCACCAAAGAACTCAGTAAATTTGAGCTTCTCAAGTTCACGGTGAATGATACAATACCGACCGGATCGCGCATTGGACCCTCAGGGGGTGCCGGCACCCTAGCCTTCTCTCTGTCCAAACAATTGATCAGTCCCTAAGACATGCACTAAAAATATATCATCAGTACAACCACATCACCCATCGCTATCTTCTCCTACCCGACAACCTTTTTGTCTCCCTGGGGATTAGACCCTTCTAGCGTGGATGTTACTGGAGGTGTTGCGCCTCCTCCCCTAGCACCTCGTCGTCTGCCTCTGTGGCATCCTCTAATCATGATTACCTGAATGAATACAATTCAACTTAATTAGCAACATTATAATCAAAAATCATATCAATGAAAGATGTAGTGATCCCAAGTCACGGGTTGAACCCGCTCGAATACCATATATAACGATCCCTTCATTACGACTACAAGCAAAACGAAAGTGTACTTTTTTTTTCTTTTTTTTTAAGGAAATAAGGCGACGACAACAAAAGTTTAACAACACCACTGATGATGAATGCAAGCATGAAGTCTACGTAACATGCAACTATGACTCCACGCACTGACACAAAGGAAACTGGGTGCAACATCTGTAGAACAACAAAGAGGAACGACTACCCGCCTGACGCAAACAAGACCACGACTACAATTTAAGGAACAACATCCCCCTCCCGAAACAACAGCCTTGACGAACAATACTAGACCCTCAAGGCATGCAAACTAACGCATGAACGCATGCCACCCATGCACCAAAGCAACTTACAATGCTCAACAACCATCACACGGAAGGCATTGACTTTGACCAAGTTCTCATTCACTGCTATCCAATAGGGCACGCCATGATTTCCTCATCGAGAATCATGCCAACCCCAAGTGATATACACGTCAATAACCTTGGCACAACACATCCTATCTGGACCTAGTACTCTAGATAAATCCGACGCTCTAGGAGCCGAATATTGATAAGAAGACCACGCCCATACCCCAACAATAGGTTGACGAGACACCAGAGGATGACAACAAGGGAAGACATAAGCCAATGCACGACTTTGTCAACAACCCAACCCTTTTAACAAGTCTAAATTGGTCAACACTTACAATCTAAATTAGCGTTAAATACAGATCTAAATTAACCAGTCTAAATTACAATTAGTCAGTGATTTACAAACCTAACTTAACATGATATACAAATCTAACTTAGCATGTCTAAATTACAAATTGTCATTATTGTACAATCTAATTAAACCTTAATACAAATCAATTTAAGCAATTCTAAATTATAATTTGTCATCAAGGTACCATCTAATTTAACATGAAATGCACATCAAACTAAGCAAGTCTGAACTTCAATTTGGTTAATAATTAAAAATCTAATTAACATTAATGCAATCTGATTTAGAAAGTCTAGTTTAATTAATGTTAAAACTAATGGACAAGTCTGGTCAAATTAAATTTAAAGGTTGTCTATTCAAAGGTTGTTAAAAGAAGAGACGGTCTATTATAATGCTAAAAGTTGTTGTAAATAACGACATCACTTTACACCTACCAGCTATTAAATTTCCAATAAATGTGCACACAGTCAGCTATTAAAGGCACACACTCTTGTCATTGAATGTAATTTGATGGGATTTAAATGTCATTCCTTTACACCTTCCAGCTAAAAAATTTCTAATAGATGTGTGCGCAGAGCATACGTTGTACATCAATATCAATAAATTGACAGAAATTTATAAGCCACCGATGACTATGCTCGTTGTCTAAGGATGCTATTTTCCAGTGAATAAAAGGGGTTGTCAATAATATGAGACCATAGGAAAATGAAGTTTAACGCAGTCGGTTATAAATTTGTGTTTTCCATTAATATAACTCCACCGTCAAGATGTAAAATGTAGTTAAGAGTTTACTATTGTTTAAAACACAGGTAATACAATGAACAAAAACACATGCAGGTGATAAATAAGTGCAAACGCATTTAAATAAGGAATCTCTTATTATTACCAGACTTTTATATTTACTCAAGCCATCCATATCTAGTTATTATATGTACTCATCATGTCCATATATAGTTACATATTTTATAATCACGGATTCCATCCAAACTATATATTTATTTAGTCTCATCCATAAAAGAGCATTTCACCCTTTTGATTGGTTAACTACACTTTAAAATGCAGGTATAGGAAGCCCTGAAACCGTGATTTAAAGGACAAAATCGCCGCACCCAGACCTCTGCCAATTCAATAAAAAATTTGTCACACAAATTAAAGGGGTCGGCCTATCACTAAGTCGAGGTCAAGGGGAAGGAAATCGTGGAGTTGATATTCACTAAGCTAGCTGGGTTAATTCGCATGGAATGCATTAAAATTTTGCAGAGAAAGAGACACTAGCTAGGTGTAAGAAAAAAAACGCAGGGGAACTCCGCCATTAAAACCAGTTACAATCAAAGAAAAATAATCTCATTCCAATAGTTGAAAACAAAATTCATTTCTAAGGCTGAGAGGTTAAAGAAAATGTTTTCCAAGTAGAGGGGAAAATCCCCAGGTAAGAAGGCAAATAATGTTGTCTTCAAAGTGTCAAACGCAATGCATTCCGGTGAAAATTTTGTAGTGGTTCAGATGAAGCAAGAGCAAGTGCTCAAGGGAATCCTCGTTGTGTCTCAAGGCACAGCCTTACTGGCATTCAAAAAAAAAAACTCGGTCAAAAGAGAAGGCTATCAATCAAGAGGAAAAACACATACTAAAGTTTTCTTCAAATAAATTAAGTAGCAAAGGTAAAAAAAATTGCAGAGAATAAGGCCATTAATAAATCAATGCAGAGTTAAGTTATCCAGCAATATATAAAAAAGCAAATGTAATTTCGATGAGTCTATAACATTCAAAATAAATTAATTTTCTGAGTTTATTTCTTAATAAAAACGCCATCTAAAGACCAAAAGTATAAATTTGTCAGGAAAACTTTTGCCCCCAAATCGAATGTAATGCAGCCTAAGAAGTGGCAAGATCGCCAAGCAATCAAAATGAAAGGCAGTCATAATCAAGTGGTGAAAAACGCAGTCTCAATCATCTTCAAATGTTAGATTGCAGAGGTAAGTAAATGTCGAGAATGTCTAGCAATGAAACGCATTCAAGATACCAAATGGAGAGATTGGGCCTTCAACTCAGAGGTTATCAATCAAGGATAAACCTTCAAGGAAATGCAAGGTTTTTTTTTCAGAGTTTAGTAAATCAAACGTAGGGGTACTCAATTTCTAGAAGGCGCAATGACCATCAATCAACCAAGAACAATCAACAAGGCTAGACGGTTGGGCAGAAACATCTATCGCTCAACATCATTGCACGAAAAGGCAGGGCATTAGGATCTATAGGTCTATTAACACCGAAGTGACAACCGTCAATCCGGCTCCTGGCTGACTTCCCAGGAAAGGACTAATGAGTTAGGGATGAGGACGAAGTAAGAAGCCTAAACTCAACACAAATCAATAAAACCATAGGACGGTCATGATATGCGGGGATCGAGAGCCAAGGGAATCAATCAACAATGAGCTTCAGGCTATGGGGAAGATTGAGTTATCAATTAAAATGCTAGGTCAATCATTTCTTTACCCAATTAAATATACAGAACTAAAAGCATAAAGTATACTAATAATCTACCATGGAGAAATAAAGGAAGCATACTGTAGCCCAAGTCGCCCACTCTGAGTTGTTGTCTCGCGCGCTCCATACAACTCTCGTTTGTCGACTGATGAGACTTCACTGGTACCTCCCAGCCAACGCTAGGGGTACTCTTCTTCCCCCTTAGCCCCCTGAGCCATCAAGGGGTCACACACACTAACCAAAGAATCAGCTAGCTCCCAACTTGCCTCGCAAGGCTGAGCTACCACTCCTCACCAAGTTGGGTATCCCAAATGCCACAAGCTAAGTCAGTCAAGCCTAAAATTTTGCACCGTAACGTTATGCATCACATAAGAGATCCATCATCCTCCTCCTCCATCCTTTATATAGATTTTCTAAGTCATTTACTTTCCCAAAATCCCTTTTAATTTATTGTTCAATAATTTAATTCATAATAATCCTCCTCGTACATGTGTCACCCATCCCCTTCATTGCACCATAAATTAATTTCATTAATTAATTAATTACTCCTATCTCCCTCACCCACTGAAAAGCACTCCTAGAATCGCTCCAGGTGTCCACATATTCCCTTACAAGTTTTAATGAATTTCCCCCTTACTAAATTACTAGTTGAGTTTAATTTAGAAAGTTCTTAAATGCTAGATACCTTACTAAGTTAGACTTTCTTCTTTTTCCTTAGGTTTCCCCTTTCTTTTTAAGTTTCCCGTTTTTTTCTAGTTTCCTAATTCTTTTAAATTTATCCCATTCCCTTTTCATTTAAAACTCAAATTGGTAGGTATAGAAATTAACTTTTTCGCTTTTTCCTTTTTAATTAATAAATTTTTATTAGCATAAGTGAAAAAATAATTATTTCCCCTTTTTTCCCTTCTTAAATTTTATCCCCCAAAAGATTTTTATAAATTAAATGAATTACTTACCCCCTTCTCGTCACATGATTAATGATGATTATCATTATATATATATATATATATATATATATATAAAGATAAAATTCTTTTATCACAAGTATCACTTAGACCTAGAATTTATTTTCCTAAGTTGGGCGACATTTTATTAGGGGAAATATTTTAAATCTTTCTTATCACAATATTCATCCTAAGGCCATCTAGGTTTATCCATTTATTAATTAACAACATGACGTTCCCTTCATAACACACTACGTTCTCCAAGGGTGCCACTTGCCTCTTTCCATTTTTCTTGGGTGACGTGCCCTTCAGGACGCACTATATGCTCCAAGGTTGCCACTCGCCTCTTGGTTGACTTGGTAGCATCAAAACCCTTGGAGTCAATACTCCACCAGGTGATCTTATGTGAGAATAAGGACCTCTAAGGAATAAGGCCCATACCTTATTGTGCATTCCTTAGAATCATCGTGAGAGACTATCTCAGTCAGCCCTCATGGCATCATGGGTCTTCTCGAACTAGGTAATTGTTAACCTACAGTTCGAGCCATGGTGGGAGTGCTATTAGGTTGTGGTAGGGTTGTTGTCCACACCTCTCCCTCAACGTCTCTGGTAGTCGTGCATGACCCCTCTACTCCACATGTGAGTCTGGCCGATAATCTATTGTCAGCCTGCATCATCAATGAATCATGTCAGATATAGTATCCATAATCATATCATCTAATCAAATGCACAATTTTCATATATACAACAATCAAACCCTTAATAGTCCACTCCATGACTCGATCCAGAGTCCAAGGGGTTCCATCGATGCCTCTGCATCCTTGAGGTCCCAAATCCTGTACACTTAGGAAAACCGAATCAATAGCACTTGTCTATGTCAATACAGAAAAATAACATGTCATCAACCCATAATGCCTCATAAACATAATCAATGCCCAATAGTATAATAATCTGGATCACTTGCAAGAAAGTGTCCTCGAAGAATAAGTTTTCTTAGTGTGCGCAAGAGAAGGATGTCACATACACCCCCTTTTGGTCTAAACTTCGTCTCGAATTTCAACAGTATATAGTGTCGAAATAATGTGTATCACAGTATCATAATTCTATCTGTCAAACAAAAATGGAAACTGTTGGCGCATATAATATGCGTCCTCCTAGGTCATCGAGTTCGGACTATAGTTGTCCCACTAGACCTTGACCTAATCTACTATTCGACGTTGTATCTATCGAATGTGATGATCTAGGATGTGGATCAGCTCAGCCATGAGTGCCCCATCATATGATACCTGCAAGGAACTTATGTCAATAACATGTGTAGGATCACTAATATAATGTCTCAAAACAGATATGTGAAAAACGTCGTGCATATGCCTCAAGGAATCATTCAAGGCTATTCGATAGGCCATGGGCCCCTTCCTCTCTACAATATCGAAATCTCCCATGAACCTTGGAGAGAATTTAGCTCCCTTTCCAAACTTGATCGAACTCTTATACAGTTTTACCCGTAAAAAGACTCGATCACCAACCTCATAACTACAGTCGGCACGGTGCACATCGGCATGACTCTTATGTCGATCCTATGCTTCTTTAATCCTTTGTCTTATTGTTTGCATTTTCTCTTCCATTTCTTGGATCGCTTCTGGTCCCACCAGGACCCTATCCTTAAGACGATCCCAACTCAAAGGCGTCTGACATGGCTTCTCGTAAATAAACTCAAAAGGTGTCATCTTACTTGCGCTTTGGTAATTGTTTTTATAATCGAATTCCACCAGTGGAAAGAATTCTTCAAAATTCTTTTGTTGGTCCAACACGTACATGCGCAACATGTCCTCCAAGGTTTGGTTCATTTGTTTGGTATGACCGTCAGTCTCTGGGTGATACGTAGTATTGAACTTAAGTTGGGTTCCCAAGGCCTCTTGGAAACTAGTCCAAAATCATCCAGTAAACACCGATCCTCGATCAAATATAATCCTCTTAGGCACGCCATTCAACCTCACAACCTCACTGATGAAAACTCTATATATGTCAGATGCCTAATACATCGTGCGCACAAGAATAAAATGATCACTCTTCGTCAAAGTGTCGACTACTACAAAAATCGAGTCATGTCTCATTGTCGTCAGTGGAAACCCAACAATAAAATCCATCGAAATAACCTCCCATTTCGATTCCAGAATAGCATGTCACTATAGTAATCCTATTGGATGTCTATGTTCGGCCTTTACCTGCTAAAATTCTAGACATCTGGCCACATAGTTGACTATGTCTGCCTTCATTCCTTTCTAGAAGAATAAGGGTTTAAGGTCTTCCCTCATCTTCGTGACTCTCGGGTGAGCCATGTACACTGCTCTATGAGCCTCGTTTAGGATCAAGCTCCTCAAATCGTCGTTCGAAGGTACGTAAATCTGATTTTTAAACCTCAATAATCCATCATCGTCAGACGTAAATCCTTCAAATCTGGGTATCATCATTGTGTTTTGTCCTATAAAATCTTCGACCTCTTTGTACCATTCATCATTGTGCTTTAAAGTTAGAATATTTTCATGTACATTCGTCTGAAGAGGCAACACTAAAAATATGTGTGGTCTCCGACTCAATGCATCTGCCACTCAGTTCACTATTCCTTTTATGTAAGTAATCTCGAAGTCATACTCACTAAGTAATTCTGACCAACGTCGTTGTCGCACGTTCAGGTCACTTTGCGTAAAGATGTGTTGTAGTCCACAATGGTATGTCCTTAGTTCAAATTTTCATCCAACAAGGTAGTGTCTCCAAACATTCAAGTAATATACAATGGATAACAACTCCAAATCGTGCATCACATAGTTCTCCTCATGCCTTCTTGGTTTCCTCGATATATAAGTGGTCACTCGACCGTCTTGCATCAAGACTCTGCCTAATCCTTCCTTGGATGTGTCAGTGCATACCAAGAAGTTTGCATCCATATCAGGGACCTTTAGTATCGGTGTTGTTGTCAACACCTCTTTAAGCCTCCCAAATGATTTCGCACATTTTTCGGTCCAAACAAACTTCTTGTTCTTCTTCTGTAATTCCGTGATCGGATTCGCTATCTTCGAAAATCCCTCGACGAACCATCGATAGTATCCTGCTAAACCCATGAATCTATGCACTTCTGATACATTCGTCAGTGCAGGCCATTCCATAATAGCCTCGACCTTTTTTGGACACACGGTGATACCTTCGTCGAAGATGACATGCCCTAAGTAGTGAATCTTTGATTGATAAAATAATCATTTGGACAACTTCCCATACAGTTTGTGCTCTCGCAGACACTGTAGTACCAAGAACAAGTGCTCGTCATCAACGAATCATCAACCTGCATCATAAATGAATCATGTCAGATATAGTATCCATAATCATATCATCTAATCAAATGCACAAATTTCATATATACAACAATCAAAACCCTAATAGTCCACTCCCTGACTCAATCTGGAGTCTAAGGGGTTCCATCAATGCCTATGCATCCTCGAGGTCCAAAATCTTTCACAGTGAGGAAAATCGAGTCAATAGCACTTGTCTATGTCAATACATCAAAATAACATGTCATCAACCCATAATGCCTCATAAACATAATCAAATGCCCAATAGTATAATAATTTGGATCAAATGCAAACAAGTGTCCTCAAATAATAAGTTTGCTCAGTGTGCGCAAGAGCGGGATGTTACACCATGTATTGTACCAGCTTCATATGGGACTGATCTATTTACATATTGGATTCCAACATACCAGAAAAACCTGCACAAGTCAAGAAATTATTATCTTGAAATCTCTCAAGAAAATGAATGAAGATTGAATATAAATTTGAGCACGTGAATAAAAATATCTTGTGTACATGTGTAACATGTATATATAGACACACCTGCACACATCCCTTGAAGAATTATTTTCATGGCTTAGCACCATTTTGCACCATTCAACAACTTGATCAGTAGATTCAAATTGATTGGCATGAGGGTTCATCTGATACCTTTGAAGTGATCATTTTACACATGCCCCTACACCATCGTGGTCTCCTTTTCCATGACCAGTCTCAAAATAATTCCAACAATGTGTAATGTTTGATTTTTTATGAAGACAACACAACCAATAGAATGATCATGAATATTTGAACTGACCTGCACACCCATCTAACCATATCCAATGTCGATTGAATCCAATTCCATTTTCTTTCAATGAATCATAAAATTTAATCAAAACAATGTTGTACATAATGTGTGTTGTGTGCTCGATCATCACTTATATAAAAGTGATATTCTTTAATAACATGTTGATTTTCATTGGTGCTTTCTTTGTTATCAAGACTTTGTTGAGCATGTCTATATAGAACGTGGAAAAATATAGTGACTTGATCAGAATGATAATATTCACTCTGTGTTTCTTTTTGTGCAGCAAATGTGTAATTCTCTGCAAAATCAACTACAGACAAAATTGTCCCTGGTGGAAAAACTTCACAAGATTGTTTGAATTGTAGGTATTTCAATCGATCTCTATGTGAATGCTTCTTGTATTTATAAATTTCTTCCTCGAACATCTTCCAAAAATCTATCACACAGATTTTATCTACATTCAAATCAATCCTTTTGGAAAAAACATTTGAAGAATGTGGAGCCTTGTTGCTGATATATTCATATCTCTTCTAATTGACTTTTATATTAGAAAATTATTGATCATTCATATCAATAGGATACTTTGAGTGAAACAAACTTAGATTTCCACAACAATCACATTTATTTCCACCAACACATAGTTTTTGGTAAAATAATGCATCACCTTCTCTTTCACATATAATTTCAAATATAAAAGCATGGAATATGGAAGGAGGAGGTGAACTTGGCCATAATGTTTTACCAAAATCAAGAAAATTGTCATAATATAACTCAAATTCCACATGATAACAACAACAACAAGTGTCATGAATAATGATGGGTCTAACAAACCATGGTTTTTGTTGCACAAATGTATTGATGGAAATTTTACTTCTTTGTGCTCTTCTTTGAACTTATTGAACAATTCTATTTGTGTTATATGTTTTGGATGTTCTTCATATTCTTTTTGTGTTATTCTTCATCGCAACACATCCCTTGTATGTGGTGAAACACAATATTTTGTCAACCAACAATTACGGGCCAATTCTTTAACATTTTATGCAAGTCTACCTTTGTAGGGTTGTCTAGAAATCATTGTCCAACAAGAAAGTTCATCATTTGCATCTATTTGCAATCAAAATTTTATATGTTTGTACGATATTTTTCTTGATGTTCCCATCATTTTTTTCATGCGTCGTCTCAAACGATCTTTTATATAGCTATATGAAACAACTATTGTTTGTATCTCTCTACGTGCAACACTCGCATCGTTTTTTCGAGATTTTCCAAAATCTTTTAATAAACTATTTCTATTTTCAAAGACATTATGTTTCACCTTTGTATCTTTTGTCGAATTTTGAATTCCCAATAATGATGTAGCTTCTTTTAACTTTCTTGACTTTATTAGATAGAGTAAAAGTTGAGCTTGTATTGTTACTGATTCATCTTTGAAAAAAGTATTATACATATTCTTAGTTTGATATCTTATATAATGCTTATCTTCTTTCTTCCCAAATTTGTTAGTATCAACATTTTCTAATATTTCATCATCAATCTTGATAGATTCTCTTGCATATTTTAATTTAAAGTTTATATTAAAAAAACAAAACCCGAACATAAATTTGCTAAACTATATACAAGAGTTCATCTTCTATTATCTAAATTTATGTACATACCTATAGGTGATTTGTCTTCTGTTTCAATTTTGGTTTCAACATCTTCATCAACGTTATGAGACAAACCTATTTATGTTTTTTGAAAAACATCAAATCGTAATTACAATCAATTATATTAAAGAATATTTTAAATTTGAATTCTATACTTTTAATATAGACAATATGTGCATGCATACCTGGTTGGACTTCTTCTTCTTGAAAATCTCTATTTACATTATCATCGTTTTTTGTTCAATATTTGTATGTTCCCGTTTATTTTTCCAATAATGCTCTTTCCTTTGATCATTATGGTGAGTTTCATCTCGAGTGCGATTAAATTTTATCTTGCACAAACTTTTGTTTCCCATGCGTATAGTTATCTATAAAAAAAATTAACAAAATCAACATTTCATAATAGTCTTAGAAAAACTTCATTGTCACAAAAATTATTAAAAAATAATATCAATAATTTTATGTTCAACAAAGGCTTCACCTTGAAAAAATGCTCAACATTTAGCTTTCAATATATAAATTGTTATTCCAATAAAAACTTAAACAAACATCAATTACCTTGTTCAACAAAAACGAAAAAGATGATTCGAAACTTTGTTTAGGTGCTCTAGAAAACCATGAAACAAGTGATGAATTGTGTTAAATGTGTTCATCTGAAAGTGTATTTATATGACTTGGCGCGAAATGAAACAATACGACGTGTCTTTTCATTATTTCCAACCAACATAATTTTCTCACCCATCTTTTGGCCAAAAAAGGTTTTTTGGGCCGAAAAGCTAGGAAACCGTGTAATTTTGACGGATTCCGTTAGAATTATGTTTTTCAGTCGAAATAAATGTTTTTCGGCCAAAAGATTCTTTCATCCGAAAACTTAAGCGAATGGGATTGTTTTCAGGAACCAGAGAATTCCCTCTAGCTTACCTGAATTTTGGAGGTTGCGGACTCCTGCAAATAATCAGAATTTGGTTTCGAAAATGATACGAGCATTTGAAAAATTGAATCTACTTTCAATTCCTATAATTTGTTTTCATTTTCATAATTTTTATTTAATTTTATTTAATTTTTTAAAACAATGACTGCATAATATTTTAAGGTCACATTATGATTCATTGAAATGAAAAATCTGTATCTCTAAAAATACACAATGAAAATTTTAGAAAAACCTATATTCATAATCCTTAAACTGTTCTTTTCAAAAGGGTATTTTTATATTTTAATTTTAAGTAAAAATGGAGATAGATACAAAGTGGGGGAAAACATGTGTTTAAAATCTGCAACGTTTTCATCTTGGTCAACTTAAAAAAATTATAGAAATTATAATATTCACCTATTAGATTCAAAATTATAGTCATAATAAAATAGAGTATTTGTAGATTGTTGCAGTATATATCGTTTGTTAAAAACAAAAGTTTAATAATAGATACATTGTTGGGTGAAAAAATAACTCATTGTCATTCCTTTCATGTTTAAGGAACATATTGTTAAACAATTGTCAATTTGTCATATCAAACCTCAATAAAAAAAAATTGAAAAATATTCATTGGAAAGATAACAAAATTCTTCACAAGTTTTCTTTTTATTGTAAAGTGAAATTCTAAATAACAAAAATACTTTTGTATGCCGGAAGTTGAAGAACTTGTGAAAATATAGTTTTTTTTCTCATAAAACAAGCAAAATAGACACCCATCTTCATGATTTCACCCGAATCTGGTAATTGTTGAAATTCATTCAATAGATATATATGCTTCAAAACTTAAGAGAAATTCAAGTTTTTATCTAGATGTAAGAATATCATTTTTGCTTGAAATATTAAGAGAAGAAAATTGTCTAGAAGTGGAATAATAACTATTAAAAGGAAAAATTATAATTCAATAGCTTTGAGCTATTAAATAGAACATACATTGTATGAGGAGTTCCTTAGATTTCTCCTTTATAGTAAGGGAATTATACGTTGATACAGTGAAATTAAGATAACGAATTGTTGATTACTAGAGATATTTCTATGATTATCACATGTCCTTATTGTTATTATATAATCACCATACCATAGAAATTAGTTATCTTAGTGGTGTCCATCTTAAATAAATGTGATTATGAGTCATACCAATTGTTTATATTGTATTTTTACAAAGTGATTGTCACATTAATGAGGTGTTTTTGTGCGAGAGTTAAATTGATTAATATATTTACTTGTTGATCTTACCAAGTGGATTATTACACCTACATGTTATGATATTAGTAATGATTTTACAATGAGATGAACTAGACGATTGTGTAGTTCTTATGATGTGAAATTTATGATGAATTGATGAATTTGGTACTGGTATATTGGGTTATTGAATGAAATTGATGTGTCATGATTGAGTTGGTTATGGGAGTAGATACCTCCATGTTCCTCGGAACAGTCGCCGGTCCTGAGACCTTAAATTGTCAAAATCAATCAGACGAATCCTCGACTAGAGCATTGATTATGTGTCTTCGAAGTCCTAACCTTGCAGTGTAGGTTGGTGGGTAGACATTTTTATATCTTATGTGAAGTGATTGATTTGATAGTAACAATGATGTTGTCATTGATTCTTGGTGTGTAATGATGCAGATGAGAATGGATTGTAATTTATTGATGTATTTAATTATCACATACCACTTATTCTAAATGTTGTTTCAAAAAAATAAATTACCACTACTGTACTAACTTACATTGATTTCATAAAGGAGGGGTCATAACAGATGGTGATAGGGACAGTGTGGCGCATACCCCCTCCCCTTATTCTCTCCTTTGGGGTTGCTCGACCTCCCGGTCTAGGATCGTTTGAAAGCCTGAGTCGAATTGACTCTTTGGCTTCTTGCCAGAACCTGATAAACTTTGTCACATGTCCCTCTTTCTCCAAAGTGCAGGTCCTCTTAACCCCTTGGTTCGCTTCTTGGCCCTTCGAAGAAATTTGGTGATGACACTCATTCTCCGTGCGAGGTCCTTTCTATCATGTGACCTCGGGTTGTGTCCTGGGGCTAAACCACAGAAGCGCAATGGGCTTTGGGATTTGGCTCTTTCCACAATAGTCAACTCGTGATGTTCCCGAACTCTGAATCAACGAACTCAAATGGCACAAGGATCAATGGTCCCCATCCCTCCTTCAGATTGATGGTTGTGATCTATTTCGACTCCGACCTTCAGGAGTCTCTTGCTTTTCCTCCTCTAATTTCTTTTGGAGTGCTTACTTCCAAGCTCCACGATCTAACACCACGTGCATCCTAATGATCGATGACCAAGATCTACTCCACTCTTTGGAGCTTCGGCGATATTTCTCTCTCCTTTTCAGTAAACTTTCGGAGTACTACTCCTCTGAAATGTGTGGATCTCTTCCACGTGCCCTTTCAATATCCAGTGGTATGGATTCAACCTCTCTTCATGACTTCGTCAAGACCTATTGGAAAACCTCTTGAAGCTCTAGATCCTAGATCTCCAACCCTCTCCTGTCACTTGTCTACTCCCTACGATGGAATATTCAGATTTCTTTGGGACTTTGGCAAGTCCTCAACCTCTTTTCACACTTAGAAAATTTTTTGCCCGAGACTTAGGATGTTCTCGGCCCTTCTTCTGCACTCCTTACAGAGTCCTATGCTAGCTCTTCTGTGACTTCACTTGTCTTGAAGCCTTCGAGGTTCTTAGTTCTCCTGTGTCCTTCTACGGACCTTCTAGTGCCCTCCTAGCATCTTAACACCCTTCCTCCTAATCTTGTAAGATGAACTTATTTTATCCTTGGCGCACTCATTGCACTTAGTTTAGCCTTCTGTCCACTTCTCCCTGAGCCCTTCAATAAGTATTAAGGCATATCCTTTCCTTGGTCAATGGACTCTTGCAAATCCTTTCTTCCTTAGAGTTTTTAGCAACCTTGGGGTTTTCTCAACGTCTCCAACACTCTAGAATGTGTTGCTCTTATACACTCACACTAGATCAATGCCCTCCTAGAAGAGTCTTACATAGTATTCAATAACTCTACGCTGTGATTTCTATTGCACAACCTTTATTCCCAAGGTATTCAACAACCTTGAAATTCCATTCTGAGTCTATGAACTATCCTGGCGTGCTCTCCTGGCAGTTTCTCTTCTGACTCGAATGAGTTCAGACACGCACTCCTTGCGTTTGCTCACAGAGTCTCAACTCTTTGTCGTGCACTCCTTGGACTTAACCTAGAGAACTAGAATTAATCCAACACTCAGAGATAGAATATTATAATTCTATCCCTGCAGACTATTTATAACATACATCTATAATACAAACGCATACAAATGACATTCACGACTAAACATCCATTATACAGAAATTGAAAAACTGAAAAATATGTTCTTTTTCTATTAAAGGAGGAATGGCCATTACAATATGTGATACCATACTATGACTGAGTCTCCGCTCTCAACTCTCCCCTTGGATACAATGATCTTTCATCAAATCGAGTAGCTAACAACCTCTATTGGGCAACAATACAAAGATTTATACAAGAGGGGATCGATCAGATCCCCTCCAAGCTAAACTAGTGGTGTCTAATCACCATTCAAAATGCCTAACTAATGAGGCAGATTAAAATGATGGAAATATGATCTGAATCAGATATATATTCATCCTACTATCAACCACTTAATGGTGACCTCATATACATATTGTGTGAAGGCACAACTTGGCTCTAACAACCTGACAACATTAATTGCCTTAATCATGATTTAGATTTTCGAAGGAAAAATGAGAGGGCAGAACCTCTCCCTTCCTTGAATGTGCACCAATCATGCTAATTAGTTGGCGTGTGTTGAGGTGGAGTGATTCTCCTACATCATACTCCATGACTACAAAAATTCATGAGCTCCTGCTCATGAGCTTCCCAGCTCTGTCGAAATCCTCCTGGATCCCAAACTTTCTCCTGGAGTTGTCCTCCTGCTCCTCGGTTTTGTTTTTGCTTATGCATATTCCCTACTACTCGTGAAAGTGCTCCCATGTCCAACTTCTCCTTGCTAACCACTCCTTCCACTGACCTCGACATCAGCCTCCTTATCTCCTGTATTAATTCTTCCAATTGCTTCATTAGCTAGTTCTTCTTGTGTAGTTTTCTCAGCTGCAACTCTTCATGTTGATCTATGGGTATATCATCCTAATCTCCCATGTCGTTTTCATCCCTTGTGGAGATGATTGGCCACTCTTCTACAGACTCCAATTCTACAGTCTCGTCACTAAAATTTTGTTCAACTACCTCCTCTTACAGACTAACTCCTGTCATTTCTTTGGCTAGTCCCATTCCAGCTTCCTCCAGCTGCAACTTGTGTTGGTATGTCTCCTCTGGCATGGCCATCTCATGGCAGCCACCTTCTGGTTCTGTATTGTCCAACCAATCCTCTAGTTCCTTTAACTCCATCTCCCACTGACTGAGTAGCTCAATTGGGTTCTCCTCTTCTAATGAGGTAGACTACAATACCTGCTCCTTCTCCTCCGTGCCATTCTCATCTCGCTATCCTTCTGTTGCATCTACAACACCTGTGCTAGCCTCTCCTCTATTGTTTGGAAGGAATATCTGGATTCCCCTAATGACCATAATTCTCCTTTGATCCCTCTCCTCTGTGACATAAGTTTCCAACTTGTCATCATATTCATTCATGCGGCTCGCAGTTCCACATGAATATTCATATGCATGAGGCCTTTCTTTCACCTCCTCTCCATCTGTCAACACCCCTTTTTGACATGAACTCTCAGCTGAGCTCATCTCTTCTCCCTTGCCCACTTGGAAAATCAGGTTGTCTCCTCTTCCCTTCTAGAAGTTTACGAGATCAACTGATCCTTTCTCATAGCCCCCCTGAAAACCTATGAGACCTCTTCCATATCTCTTTCCCTTGCCATTGAGGTTTTCGGCATATCTCAACCACATTTTTAACACCTTTTGATGCCTCTTGTATAACAAATTCCAAACAGGACACTTAGTTTTTCTCTTCAAATACCACTCGTATCTCCAGCATACCTTTGCCTCTTGCTGCATCTTAAATGATAGCTTCTCCATCTCTGTTCGGATTTCACTGAGCTCCTTGTCCATCTCTTCTTTTCTCTTCTATGAGAAGTCTCCTCCTTGACCACACTTATGACCTTTAGCAGCCATCTTGCTTCACCTACAACCTACCTGGTTGTTTACCATCTATTGTGCACCTTGCAATAGTTTCCACAGAGTATTGCACTCTGCCCCCCTTCACTCACTATCTTCAGGCGAATTCAAGCTCTGATACCACTTTGATGTAGACCCCCTCTCCTTCTTCTTTCCTTCAGGGCTGCTCAACCTCCTGGTCTAGGATCGTTTGAACACCTGATTCGAATTGACTCTTCGGCTCTCTGCTGGAACCCAATAAACTTTATCATAGGTCCCTCTTTCTCCAAAGTGCGGGTCCTCTTAACCCCACAGCTCTCTTATTGGCCCTTCGAAGAAAGTTGGTGGTGGCACTCATTCTCCATGTCAGGACCTTTCTATCATGTGACATTGACATGTGTCCTAGGGATAAACCACATAATCACATTGGCTATTTCCACAATATTCGGCTTCTGACATTCCCGAACTCCGAATCGGAAAACTCAAATGTCACGAGCATCAACGGTCCCAGTCCCTCCTTCAAATTGAAGGCTGCAATCTATTCAGACTATGGCCTTTGGGAGTCTCTCACTTTTCCTCCTCTAATTTATCCCAGAGTGATTCCTTCCAGACTCCACGATCTAACACCACGTGCCTCCTAACGATCGACGACCAAGATCTACTCTACTCTTCGGAACTTCGGTGATCTTTCTCTCTCTTTTTCGGTAAAATTTCATAGTACTACTCCTCTAAAATGTGTGGATCTCTTCCACGTGCCCTTTCCAGATCTGACGGTTTGGATTCCAACCACTCTTCATGACTTCACGAGGACCTTTTTTTTCTCTTGAAAAACCTCCCAGAGCTCTAGCTCCCGGATATCCATATCTCTCTCGCCACTTGTCTTCTCCCTACAATGGACTATTCATCTTTCCTCATGACTTTGGTAATTCCTCGACCTCTTTGTGCACTTAGAACAATTCTTTCCCGAGTCTTAGGCTATTCTCGGCCCTTCTTCTACACTCCTTGCAGAATCTTGCAGTAACTCTTCTTCGACTTTGCTCGGCTTGAAACCTTCGAGGTTGTCAGTTCTCTTGTGTCCTTTTATGGACCTTCTAGTGCCCTCCTGGCAACTTAAATCCCTTCCTCCTGAGTTTGTAAGATGAACTTATTATATCCTTGGTGCACTCCTTGCGCTTACTTCAGCCTTATGTCATCTTTTCCCTAATCCCTTCAAGAAGTATTAAGTAATCTCCTTTCCTTGGTCAATGCACTCTTGCAAAGTATTCCTTCCTCATATTTTTCAGCAACCCTAGCATTCTCTCAACGTATCCAACACTCCAAAATGTGTTTCTCTTGTGTACACTCACACTATCTCATTGCCCTCCTGGCAGAGTCTCACATAGTATTTAGTAACTCTGCATTGCACTTTCTCTTGCATAGCAATTCTTCCCAAGGTATTCAACAACCTTGAAATTCCATTATGAGTCTGTGAATTATTCTGGCGTGCCCTCCTGGCAACTTCTCTTCTGACTCGAATGAGTTCAGACACGCACTCCTTGTGTCTTCTCACAGAGTCTCAAATCTCTGTCGTGCACTCCTTGCACTTAGCCTAGAGAAACAAAATTAATACAACACACTAATAGATAAAAGATTATAATTCTATCCCTGCAGATGATTTATAACATACATGTATAGTACAAATGCATACGAATGACATTCACGACTAAACATCCATTATACATAAATTGAGAAACAATAAAATCTGTTATTTTTCTATTAATGGAGGAAAGTCCATTACAATATGTGAGACCATACTATGATCGAGTCTCGGATCTCAACTCTCCCCTTGGCTACAATGATCTTTCATCAATTTCAGTCGCCAACAACCTCTACTGGGAAACAACACAAAGATTTATACAAGAGAGGCTCGATAAGCTTCCCTCCAAGATAAACTAGTGGTGTCTAATCACCATTCAAAATGCCTTACTAATGAGGCAGATTACAATGATGGAAATCTGGTCTGAATCGGATACAAATTCCACCTACCGTCAACCACTTAATGGTGACCTCATATACATCTTGTGCGAAGGAACAACTTGGCTCTACCAATCTGACATCATTAATTTCCTTAATCATGATTTAGATTTTCGAAGAAAAAAAGAGAGGGTAGTGCCTCTCCCTTCGTTGAATGCGCACCAATCATGCTAATCAGTTGGCACGTGGTGAGGTGGAGCAATGCTAATGCATCATAGTGATAGGTTGGATGATTGGTTGATCATCAGGAACAAGTTGAAGTGACATAGTGATAGTGATTGGTTGATAACAATGGTAGTTACAAGTTAATCAGTGGTAGTGGGAAGTTGAGTCTACACTTATATTTCAGGGTTGAAGGATGGGGAAAGTAAAGGGGGTTGTAGCCTCCTTTCAGTTGGTGCTGGAGAACTTAGGGAGTTGGAGCTTCCTTCAGGTTAGAGATCATAAATCATAGGATTGTAGCCTCCTTTTGGTTGGAGCCAAAGAATACAGGGAGTTGGAGTTTCCTTCAAGTTGGAGCCTGTAAAATAGGGGATTGGGGCCTTCTTCCAGTTGTATATGGAGAATTTAGGGAGCTATAGCTTTCTTCAGGTTGGTGTTTGTAAATCAGGGGGTTGGTGCCTCCTTCTAGTTGGTGATGGATAATTTGAAAAGTTGGTTCTTTCTATGAATGTATTCTTGATATATATAAGAAAGCATTATGTTTTTTTCTCCCATTTGGGTTTCCACATATATTCCGGTGTATTGTGTTATTGATGTGATTGAATTGTACTACTTATGGTTATATGCTCATGATATATTGGATGCAATAATAAATTATATATTGTTGATAAAGTTTAAGTTTGTATATTGTAATTGAAAGTGGTAAAAGGTTTTCATATTGATT
>SNQJ01S0007636.1:223035-234899 GCA_010110895.2 Picea sitchensis
CCCCCCCCCCCCTCTCAGTAATCCAACAAGAAACCCATTTGGAAAATCTCAAGGGGACTATGATTTTTGTGTCATACATCTTTTTGTTTTCTTTCTCTATCAAGGGAAGTAACTTGGGATTTATTCTCCTAAGTTTCTGCATGAAAGGTTTGTGTTCTTCTTTTATGGGAATCCGATACTGTATGACACTTGTGTCATAGGATTGTAAGTCCTCATAACCCCGGGCAAAAACATCCACATATTCCTTAAAAAGTTCAATGTATTTGCATTATTTCTCAGGGGGTAGAGATTTAGAAAGTTTTATCATCTTGGGTTTTTCTTCTATTCCTATGTTGCACTCTTCGACCTCTTTACCACTAGCTACAATTTTTGGTTTTTTGCCTACATCATTAAAATCGAAAAAGTCTTCTAGCGGAACTAGACCTCTAGGTAACGCATTATTTTTCAACTGTAGAATACCAAAATATATCGCATTTTCATTCAATTCATCTGCATCTACTTTACTTTCATTGATCTCTTTCGAATCTATTTTATTTACACTACCACTTTCATAAGAAGATTTATTTACATCATCATCATTTTCTAAATCTATATTTGTACATTCGAACTCATTCTTACACTGTAGGAAGTCTTCAATTTGATCGTCATTCCCGAATACTTGCCAGTATCTGATATTTTCTGGAATGGTTGGTCTGCACTTCACCTCCACTGTGTATTGGCGAGTGGGATGGAAGGGTATTTTGTAGGTAACTGTTGATGTAGTCAGACCATCCACTAGTATGTTTTGTCCCTGGGCATTACCTACAGGTCAATTTCAGTAAAACATTGAAGAGCATCCAAAATAGCATTCCTATAAGCCCTAAGTCTTGGGTTTTTAGTTGCATACTCACCTTCGATTTTCTTGATAATCAATTCAGAATCACCCCTTACCATGATCTATTTGGCACCAACTTTCTTTAGTAGTTTCAGGCCGAGCATCAAAGCCTCATACTCAACTACATTGTTAGTGCATTGGAAATTCAGTTTGTAAGAATGACTCTCGGAATACCTTGATCTGTGATTATGCAACCAAACTCTAGCTCCAGCTCCTTTACTCACAGCACCATCGAAATCCATGCTCCAAAAATCTGTTGGAAGTTCCTCACTTTCCACCATTTCAGTCTCTCTTGCCTCAGTGATCTCTTTATCTTCTTTCGAATCAAGTATATCATCTTCCAACTGAGCGATTTGTTCTTCCAAATCACCATCATTGTACAGGATGAAAGAATCTAGATCAAAGTGTGCAGAGTATAGTGGGTAATTGTGTGGCTCTTCCTGACTACTTACCATATACTTCATTAAGGTTTATCTGTATAGTCTTCTTTGTTGTCTGAAAACTAGAACGGTGGCGTATGACATATCTAACTGCAGGGTTCATTTCAGCTTAGCTCCCCAAGATCTTGACAGCAACATATCGTACTTTGGGAGAATATCTACAAATACGATATCCATCACCATACTTTTCGTTGGGATTTGAGCCAAGGTGATTTACAAGTCTTTAATCAGACCTATACATTTGACCTTGCTAGAATCAAAAGATTGAAAATATTTGTAGGGTCTGGTGACCTCAGGTCCCAACTTTTCCATCACATCTTTGGGCATCAGGTTATACGAGGTGCTCGAATCCAACATAGCGTTGTGTAATATTAAGTCATGGATATTCAAGTTGATGTAAAAAGGAGCAATAACACTATTATATGTTTGACCATCGACTTCAGGACCAAATAGAAGCTCATGCTGATCATCGACGAGATTTACTGTGTCTGAGTGTTGTGCAGACCCAACATTCAAAGCCTTAGTACCTATTTTAGGTTCAATACTTAAAGACTTAATCACCTGTGACTTGTAAGAATTCTTATTCATCAGCTCGGGGAGGGGAATGGGAATCTTCAATTTAGCTAGTTCCCCTTCAAGGGTGAAAGGAGTGGAGGCTTTTCTTAAGGTATGTAATTCTAGTTTATCTACAGGAGCTCAATGGCCGAGTGCAATTGGTTGATTGGTTGATGAAACTTCAGTCTGATTTTCTCTTTGTAGTAGTTCTGGAGTTCTTTGTGTATGAGGTTCAACATTATTTCTCTCAGGGACTTTCTTGGGAGAGTTTTCTGAGGCTTTCTTGGGAGGGTTTTATGAAGCTTTCTTGGTTTCAGCAGCCTTCCTCGTTTCAGCGGCCTTCTTCAAAGAGTTCTCATTTTCCTTCTTTCTCCTCAAGTCATAGTGCATGTGAACCTCCATTATAGTGTTCTCAAAGGCCTGTTGTTTTGTTTCCTCAGCTTCCTCATTGACCATTGTTTGTGAAAGGAGAAACATCTCGTGCTCTTCCTGGGTGAGGAAAATGGATTCATGATCGTGATCATGATCACCCATGAGGTTTATATGAGTGTCATGAAAATCCTCAATTACCTCCTCTCCATCATCGGCGTAATTCTCTTGGAGGGGCGGTCTGATCTGTTGATCAGGCCCCCTCTGCTCTCTTTGATCTCTAGGATCTCTTTGCCTGATCTGGGGTGGATTTCTTCTGAATTTTCGGTTTCTGATCCAGATTATTTTGAGAACAACATGAAGAAAGAAACATAAATTAGATATAACAATGAAATACACAAAAAAATATAGAAGAGAGCACAAAAATACAGTGAAACCCAACTTCTATTGCTAAATTAGACAGAAAAACATCGTAGAACACAAACTAGAAAAATGGGGTAGCTTATCTCTGAAAAGAAAGAGATATTGGCTACGCTTCCTTCAAAAGAATCTTTACATAACACTCCATTGCCTCCTAAAGGGCCTCCTTAAACTCAATTATATAGGAGAAAGTGAGAGGAGAACAATTCCCATGATGCATGTGGGATAAATTGTACTAAGCTTATAAAATGTCATAGGAATGTAAAATACTAGTACTTCTCGAGTGGTCACCCATCCCAGTACTACTCTAGATCGAGCGTGCTTAACTGTGGAGTTCTACTGGGATCCGATGCATTGACGCTATGTTGTAGGCATGTACATAAAACCATTACATGATGTCTGTAATTAACAAATGAAGATGACATTACATTACATTCCCCATCAAAAGGGTGAATGTCATGGTTTATCAAAACCAGAGGCTCAAAATGGTGATTAAGTGGAAAAGGTGGATGGCCATCGAGATCCATCTGGATCATTCCTCCCCCCTTAGGAAGAAATGGTCTCCATTGCGTTGAGTGCTCGGGGTAGAGGGAAAAGTGTTTGCTGAATCTGCATCTTGATGAGTTGCTTTCCTTGTTGGAGAAGTTGTGCCTCTTAGCTTTTTGAAGGTTGTCACAAACCTGTGGCTGGAAGGGGTGGACCTTTTTAACCAGTCTGGATACATGATATTTCTATGTGTATAAGGAATCTTTACACTTTGCTGTAATCTTCTTGACCTTCTTTTTTTGGATAGAAGGTGCTTGGGCCAAGGCTGTAGTGGTTGCAGTATCCTTCTGTTCACCTTTTGAACATATTGTGAAGAAGCTAAATTTTGTAGTATGAGATACTACCTTGCGGCACTGTTTAGGTGGGACATTAGTTGGAACCACCTCTAGTATCCTGTAGAGATCACCCCCTATAGTAACAGTGACACTACGGGGTCGAGACTCATAGATAGCATGGATCTTCCACATATAGGGTTGGCCCAAGAGAACATCACATACATCCAGCGGAGCAACATCACATAATACCTTGTCCTTGAAGGGTTGGATGTCGTATGACAATCGACACTGCTGGCTGACACAAAGATCTTGACCTTGGAGAAGCCACCCAATGTTGTATGGTCGTGGGTGTGGTGTTGTTGGAAAATCCAACTGCTTGAAGACCTCTGCTAAGATGATGTTCTCTTAGCTTCCGCTATCAACAATAAAATGCAGTGGCGTCCCTTTCACCCACATCTATTAATGGAAGAGTCGCTCCCCCTCCTCAGGATCCTCTTCTAGTTGGATTTTTGTAGTTGTGATAGTAGCAGTGGGTTATGCATCATTGATCTGTTTCCTTTTATTATTTTCTGAATCAGGGTCCAAGTCAAGGTTCGACTCTTTGTCTTTGAGCTTGGCCACCAATGACTGTATTGAGCGACATTCATCAGTGTTGTGCCAAGGGATGTTTTGAAACTCACTCCACTTTCTGGTGTCTTTCTTAGACTTCCCATTACCCTTATTTTCTTGCATCTGGGATTGGCTCTCTTGAGGTTGGCCTCCCTTGCTCTGTCGATGCTTCTCCCACTTACTCTGCTGGTTGAATTTCTGCTCAATTTTGACTGCATATCGAGAAGAAATTCCCAGTGAAGAGATGTCTAAGAAATCCATATTTGTTTGCATGTACCTGTGTAGACCACTGCGGTACTTCAAAACAAGTGCCGCTCGGAGTCTTTGATACCCAGCTTTGACTGCAAGGTATGAAAGATGTTGGTGTACTCTGACACTGTCTGGGCTCTTTTCTGACGTAGAGTTGTCCATCTCATGTATTGGTCATCATAGTTTCTCACAGGGCATAACTCCTCCTTTAGGGCATCTACAAAGGCTGCCCAAGTGGGTTCTCTCCCAAAAAATGTAGATTCATTCGTGGTGTACCTCTCCCAGTAACCTTCCCACCAAGCTCTGACATGGGGAATGGATTTAAGGAGTGCGAAGGTGATCTTTTCACTGTCCAATTTTTTTTGGACAGAGTAATAACCTTCTAGCGGATTCAACCATTTTTCTAGAGAATCTACATCTATCTGGCCTTCAAATAAGGGGATATCAAAATTGACTTGTATCGTGAAGGGTGTCGCACTTGCAAAATGGTTTCTTGTTGAAGATGCCTCGGTTGTCGCCATCACTAGTCTTTGAAGGATCTGAGGGAAGTTGTCCATCATCTCGTTCCTTTGTCGCACAAGGGCTTCCTCGAGCAATGTCTTGAAAGGATCTCCTACTCTGTCATCTCTATTTTCTTCCACCATGGGAGGTCGCTTGGGATAGCAAGAGTGGTTGTCCTCAAGCAAAACTAGCTCGAGACCCAAATCTCTATACCTTGACCTTGTCGAGGACCTGCTCTAAGAAATGACAAAGACCAGACTGCTCTGATACCACTGATCCGGATTATTTTGAGAACAACATGAAGACAGAAATATAACTGAGATATAACAATGAAATACACAAAAAATATAGAAGAGAGCACAAAAATACAATGAAACCCAACTTCTATTGCTGAATTAGATAGAAAAACACCGTAGAACACAAACTGGAAAAATGGGGTAGCTTATCTCTGAAAAGAAAGAGATGTTGGCTACGCTTCCTTCACAAGAAGCTTTACATCACACTCCATTGCCTCCTAAAGGGCCTCCTTAAACTCAATTATATAAGAGAGAGTGAGAGGAGAACAATTCCCATGATGCATGTGGGATAAATTGGACTAAGCTTATAAAATTCCATAGGAATGTAAAATACTAGTACTTCTCGAGCAGTCACCCATCCCAGTACTACTCTAGACCAAGCACGCTTAACTGTGGAGTTCTACTGGGATCCGATGCATTGACGCTATGTTGTAGGCATGTACATAAAACCATTACATGATGTCTGTAATTCACAAATGAAGATGACATTACATTCCATTCCCCATCAAAAGGGTGAATGTCATGGTTTATCAAAACTAGAGGCTCAAATTGGTGATTGAGTGGAAAAGGTGGATGGACACCAAGATCCATCTGGATCAGTTTCAAATTTGAGGAGCGGCTTGGTTCTCCCTAGGTGGGTTTCTGTCAGTTACAGCGAGTCTCTCCATCATTTTCTCCATAGCTCTAGCTAGAGAATATAGTTTGGCATCTGATGAGAAAATGGAAGGTTCTTCTTTGATAGTGACCCTCCTTTCTGTTCTCTACCTAGCCCTTCTGGCCAAAATATTTTCTTCTACACTGACACCACTTTTCTGCATATCTTCCAGAGTTGCATCATTTATCTCCCTTATCTGATAAGACATGTCTGCATCAAATCCATCAGGGAATTTTATTAATGCCAAACCTTGTGGTGGTTTGATATCAGCTGGAATTGCATTGTACAGATTGTTGAAATGGGTGTAATAATGTTGCACTGTCTCTCCTTGGTTTCGTCTGATGTTCTCATATTCTGACAGGATCTGTAGAGGATTTTTCTTCACCTCCCACCTGTCAAGGAAAGTTCAATGAAAAATGAAAATGTCAGTTATGGTAACATCACGTAAGGATTTGAACCATTTTTTTACTTCTCTAGTCAAACTTTATGCAAATAGTCTCATTTGCACATCAGCTTCATCCACTTCCTGCAAATCAAAATAATCGTTCATTTTGTCAACATCTTGTTGTGCATTTAGAGGACCAGTACCATCAAACTGAGGGAGTCTGGTTTGATAATCTTGAGGCATGGAATGTAAAGGGGAAACCAACACCAATGGAGAATATCTTGCTACCATGCTTGGTGGAGGAGGTTGAACAACAACATGTGCGATAGGAGAGATAGTGACTGAAGATGTAGAAGATGAAAGGCTGGGAGGAATGGAGTGACCTGGTTTAGGTTTAACAGAAACTACAGCAATAGTGAAAGCAGGAAGTTTGACTGACTACTGAAGGTGGAGTTTGTCTAAGGCTTGACCAAGATTCGCAACTAGGTCTTCAAGCTTATCAGATTTAGGGTGAAAACGTTGATCAAATTTAGCTCTGGGAGAGAGTATTTCAGGGGTCCTGGGCTGAAAGATGGTTTGATCTAAAATTGTTTCATTGAAAAAACTGTCAGATTTTGTCCTAAAAAGGCTTTGTTCAAAAGATATATCAAACTCGAGATAATGAAGAGCAACTAACTTCTCTGGGAGAGAGGGGGACCTTAGAAGTGGCATGTGACTCCCAGAAACCTCTACAGTGTTTTTCTTCATGAGTAATTTTTCGGGATTGTCTATTACTATTATAGGTTCTGGGTCTGGATGAGATCTAGTGAAAACTCTTTTAGGAGCCAAGATTTTGATGATGATTTTTTATTATTATTATTTTTAGGAATCTTTAACTAACATACACAAACTTTAACAACCTCTGAACCTTATCTCTATATGAATTTAGGGTTTGTGATTAGTTCAGAAATAAAGTTTCCTTTATCTTAGGGGAAAGAAAAACAAGGGATGGAAAGTCTGTTCAGTTCTCCAGTGGAGTCTCCAATTATGTTATCACTTTGTAAATTCCCAGAGGTTGGTGGAAAGGAGAAGAAACTTACCAGAGGTAACCTTATCCAACCACTTCGAAATTGGGATCAAGCCCTGCCAGTTTCAGAGAGGGATCTCTCTGTAAGATTTAACTTTGTTTTAAAGTCAGATATTAGACTAGTTAAAATATGTAAGACTGAGTTGTTTGTTTTAATAAAATGGCTTAAAGGTTTTACGCATTCATTGGTCTATGGGGTCTATTTTATAAAGGTAGTGATCGAAGAATAGATGTAAAGATTCTTTTCACAGGGCAGGATAATGCAACTATTGGATTCTTTAGAAATAAAATGATGGACAGCAAAAAAAGGCGAGATTGATTAATTATAACCAAGAAGCATTTAAGTATTTCTTGACTACAACATAAGAAGAAAACACTTAGATCTTTAAAATCTAGGAACATAGTATGAAAAGGTAAATTCTGTAACTTTAACTCCTTTTAAATGATCAGGTTAGAAAACAAGATAATAACTAAGAGAGATACACATTCAACTGAGAATAGAAAACTTCACCAATAGATGACATGCAGAAATCCTGTGAAACATCTCTTTATATTCCTGGAAGATCTCTTGATAAAAATTAGAGTGCTTGCAGCTTGCTAGGGCATAAAAATCAACCCTCACTACTACGAAGTTTGAAGTATTTATCACAAAAATTACAAACGACCCTGTCATTAACTTATCAGGATGTGGAAGATTCTAAATCTAACTAACTAGATAACAAGATGAAAAAATGTAGGAACTGATGATGATCTGTTCTATCCATCATGCTAATTTTGGGGAAGGTCATTGGTGAGTCATTCACGTGAGATTGTCTGGTATGCATGTTGAATTGGACTGTACACCTCATCCCTCATTCAATCAAAGTGCACAACTTCTCCCATCTTTGTTGACTGGGAATGGTGACTTTGAGCAGTCTTCGGTAGATTTCATCCATTTCTGTATATTTAGAAAAAGTAGGCTTGATTATGAAAATATATTTCATCTCGTGTTGAATACTGAGGTCTGGTTGCAAAGTCTCTAGGAACGCCTTGCCTGTGATGCTACTCTATATAGCGGAAAACTTGGAACTTTCCTTGGCCACCGTGGCGATATTCTGCTTGTAGTAAGGGAGGGTCATCAACTTGTCATTTAGGACCAGTAAACCAGGAGGTCCTTTCTTCTGTAAAACCTCAATCTTGTTGAAAAACCTTTGAGCACTGAACTCTATGTTATGGGCTTTCTCCTCCAGCTATAAATCAATCCTCTTTTGGTCAAAACTCTTTTGACTTCGAGGATAGTTTTTGTTTTTGCTTCAACTTTTAGGTCTTCTAGCTCTTCCTTAGTCTTTGAATTTAGAAACTTAATGATTTCATTGGCTTATGTGGGAATTTCACCCATCTCTCCTCTTATTTTGTCGATGACTTGCCTACTCCTCAACACCAGTTCATGTTTCTCAAACATGATTTGCACCATGGCCCATATTTCGTTAATGGATTTGGAGATATCTGTCCAAATGTTCTCCTTAGCCTCTGCTAGTGTTTTACCTCCCACTATTTGTTTATAAAGTTGTTGCATTTCCTACTTGAGCTTTTCCCATGCTTGTCTCTCAATGTCGTAGCTTGTCTGGTAGGAAGTCTTAATCTCCTGGAGATTCTCAACCTCTTTTTTTCAGTCTGTCGATCTTTGTTCCTCACAAGGTCATCTCCTTTATTGATTTTTCTATCTTTAAAGTCTTTTCCAAAGCTGTGAGTGGGGTAGCTGATGGAAGCTATGCTATAGTGGTTGTTGAGACAGTCGTTGTGCTGACTCCTATGAGAGGAACTGCACTTAGTGGGATGAATTCCATCGATGTTGTTTGTTCTTTCTCCTTTACTAACCTCTCCAATTCTGCTTCCATGTCCTTTATCTGTGCATTCTGTTCCATGATCAATTATAGCATTTCCTCCTTCTCCCATTCTATCTCAGCTATCTCTTTGGCCTATGAATCCTCTATAGATGGAAATTTCTATTGCTTCCTCAGAGATGCTATGTCATCATTCTTTTTCTTAACCAATTCCTCAACTTCCTTCACATTTGAAGGATCATACCTAGTTTTGAGTACTAATTCATCTAAGGATTTAACAATGTTCTCCTTTGCAAAAGAAGATATTTTCTCCAGTTTTAATTCGGTCTGAACATTGTTTAGAGAGACCTGTAATTTCGTAGTGGTAGAGGAAGCATGAGCCAATGTGGAGAAAATCATTTCTCCAGTCTATCTGTGCAGATCCATTTGGTCAGTTGGGTGGACTTGTTTGGCATCAAATTCAAAAGTCGGCCTTTTGTAATCAATGACATCCTTTGGATGGGGTACTTGTGCCTACAAGAATTCCATATGCATTCTCCCCTTCTCTGCATCAAAAGACGATAATAATATGTGTTGTTTTGTGGAGGTTTTCTTCCAAAACTGAGCATAAGTGTTGTTGGTCAACATCTTATTCTTCTTCTTGATCATATCGTATTTCTCAAAAATACTCAGCTTTACACCCCCTTGATTTGGCGTCTTGGTTAGTGAGGTGTCAATATGCTTGTTGGATGAAGAGGTAGACAAGATCTGTTGGTTGATTGAGACAAGAGGTGAATGATCCCCTTTTGTAACTGTAGTGGACTGGGTTCCCTTTTCACCAGTTGTGTCAGTTGTATGACTAGCTTCTGGCCTTTTGGTGTATACCTGGAAATCCTCGGCTGAGATTTTTGTCGTTAAAGGGGAAGTATCCTTTCTGGGCCTTTTCTCCTTTGGTACCGGTGGAGTAGTAGTCTGGGAAATCATGGTTAAGGGAGACTACTGTGAGATTTTTTTCTTCGATCTCATCTCTGCAATGTTCCCACATGGATCATAGTGCCAAGTCAAACTGGTATTAAACTTCATGTCCTTCAATAATTTGTCTGCCTCTTCACCAGCATCTCGGTTGTTGCAGATAAAAGGTCCTATCTGCCCTTTGATTCTCATATGTTGTTTCTTCTTCAGAGATACAAAATGTATATCATCCAAATTTATCATTTGTCTAATAAACTCCAAGGAAAATATCCTAACAAGCAAACATGTGGGCAATTTGTATGGAGCTAACTCACACCCATATACCCTGATTTCTATGTGATTTTGATAGAGGTACCAATCTCCAGTTTTGGTGGGCTCTAAAAGGTGTAAAATTATATGGACCTCCTCATTTACCCTCATCTCTGGTATGCCACTGAGCGTTCTCACCACTAGATGGTAAAACTTCTCAGTAAACTGTTTAAAATTGGACTCTGTGGAGTTTCTTCTGAGCAACGAAGTCCAAGAAGTCACCACCTGTGGTTTGTCATCATGGTACATTTTATTCATAGGGAAAATGAGTCTGTCTTCTTGGAAGAAAGTGAACATGTAAGCCAGTATTGAACAATACCGGAACATGCCCTCGGTGGAAAATTTGAACAGTTGATCATAGATGTTCTCAGCCAGAAAGGTGTTGTAATCGAAATGGATAGCATCCTTTTCTTTGGTAGGGAAAATGGATAGGAAACCCAAAATGGGTTCATCCACCCATTCATCCGAAAAATAACCGAGAAGACAACATAGTGATGAAATAACTAGGTGGCCCTTTTCTGAAAATATGGAAGAGTGGTAAGGGCGATTTTTCTTGGGAAATTGGGCCTCCTGCGGGAGGAACATCTCGAAAATCTGTGCTCTACGGGGAAAATATAGGCTCTAGTACATTTATGTTAGAATTTTGATGGTGAGGGGAGAACAAGATTTGGCTCTAGGTATCTGCATCATTTGATCGATGGCCTCGGGTGTGATGGAGAAAAGAGTTTCTCCAGAAGATGATACTATGGCTCTCTGGTTGGGGAGGTAATGAGCTTGACTTTTGAGGGAAAACTCGAGAAAATGGTGGACTTGGGGAAATAAATACAGAGGGAGATTTGACTCCCAGAGCCCAAACTCATCGCTTTGGTCTATGAAGGTATCTTTGAACCATGTCTGCAATTCCATGAGTTTGAATTCGCACCTGGTCTCTGTGATCAGATAATCTTTATCAGCCAATGGAATCCGGTCGAGATCGACGGGAGGTGGGAGGAAAGGATTTTCCTCGACTACTGATTTTTTGGATTTTGGCACCATTGATTTAATCGTTACCTGCATAGTGAAACAAAATGTTAGTAGGTAATGGCTAGGAAAATGGTTCCAAAAGCGAAGAAAATGGATTTTCTGGTGTGTGGAGAGTATGAACAGTGGGCAAATGGCGAAAACGAGGCTTATTTTAAGTGAACGGGTATTCGTTGGGCATGGAGGATAGGTGAGATGGCTAACAGATATGTTAGCCTATAATAAATGGCCAACAGATTAACTGAGGTATTAGGTGGCAGGTGAAGGGCGGGTGACAGGTATGCCAGGATGACATGGAGGGCGATAATTGGAGGACAGGTAAATGGGATGAGACATGTGATAGGTCACAGGGGTAAGGATACTCTGGGAGATTAATGAGACGAGACATGTAAGATGAGATAGTGGGATGTGGCATCATGAGGTGGTGGCGGTATGACATGGTTGGTATGTCGGAAAGTAGTTTGGAGTAGAGGGGTCCCAAAACAAATGGATGGATGACATGTTGGGATGGGGCCCGCCGG
>SNQJ01S0007636.1:235441-247692 GCA_010110895.2 Picea sitchensis
CTCTGAGTCATTGATCTATGCACCAATAACTCAACCATTGATTTAAGCATGTTGTTTACTTCTTCACATTGGAACCCCCCCTCCCGTTAAAAGTAGAACGGTCGGGGGGGTCCGGGGTCAACTGTCCACCATTGATCTACGCGTCGTTAGATTGACCGTCGATTTTCGGGCACTCTTTACTCTCTGGGCACGAATCAAAAATATGATGAGAAACTTAGGATATCGCTCTTTTGTGGGTTTTTGGCTGCTTTCTCTTGCTTTCTATCATGATGGGGGTTAGGAATCACAACTCAATATGATCATCATGAAATTTCTTTGAGCATCAAGGATGTTTACTGAAGGGATAACTAGCTAGCCTATGTCTTATCCAACCTAACTACACATTTAGCTCAAATTAGACTATTGAGTTAAGAAATTACTCTACCCTGGGGCTATTTGATCGAGATTAGATAGTTTGATCAAATTCATTCACTAACTAACCTAACTACCTGGTTAAGATTAAACAGTTCAACCAGGCTTATTCACTAAACCTATCAAAATAAATTCCAGGGCTTAGCCATGTTTGAGTTGTATGAACCAAGTCATTATTATTGCATGGGGCTTTTATCCATTTTCTTTTATGCCCTCTTCTATTCTCTTTCTTTTTCTTTCTTTTCTTTTTCCTTTTTCTTTCTTTTTTTTTTCCTTTTTCTTTCTTTTCTTTTGAAAATAATTTGCATGAATGAAATATTATTTGCAAGATAACATACATCAATAGTGAAAATTTTCCAGTCACCAGATGATCCTATAAATTATAGGGTTATAACACTAGGCAAGTCTGACTCAAGAGAAGATGAAATAATTTTCCTTGGTTATTCATCAAGAAGAAAAGCCTATAGATGTTACAAAAAAATACTATAAAATATTATTGAAAGCATAAATGTTAGAATAGATGAAGCAAGACGTCATAAGAACAAACTGCAAACAGAAGAAACAAAGTGTAGTAAAGAAGAAGAAGAAGAAGAAAATGAAGAAGATAAAGAGGAAATAGAATGCCAAGATACACAAACCCCATTAATATTTTTGTAGAAGAACCATCCAGAAAATTTAATTATTGGTGATAAAATAGTTGAAATACATACTAGAAGAAAATGTGCAAACACTTATTAACAGGTAAATCTCTCCTTGTTGTTGAAAATATAACCTAAAGGTTTTGTAGAGGCTAGTATTTATAAACAATGGGTTAATTCTATGGAAGAAGAACTAAATCATATTGAGAAGAATGGAACTTGGGAACTTGTGCGCAGACCAAAAGATAAGAATGTGATTGGCACCAAATGGGTCTTCAGAAACAAATTGGATGAAGATAGACTAGTAGTAAGAAATAAAGCAAGATTAGTTTGTAAAGGATATGCTAAAGTTGAAGGTATTGACTTTGAGGAAACATTTTCTTCTATTGCAATATTAGAAGCCATTAGAATGTTCTTGGCATTTGCAAGTTTCAAGAAGTTTAAAGTGTATCAGATGGATGTCAAGTCATCATTTATGAATGGAAATCTAGAGGAAGAAGTGTACATTGAACATCCAAAAGGAATATTATTATCAGAGAATAAATATTATGTTTGAGGGTTGAAGAAAGCACTTTATGGATTAAAACAAGCTCGTATAGCTTGGTATTCAAAACTTGAAAGAGACATACAACAACAAAGATTCAAACGGAGAGTTGTAGATAGAAATATGTACATCAAGATAGAAAACAAAGAAATATTAATCATTATGTTTTATGTGGATGATATCATTTTTGGCAGTAATGTTGATAGAATGAGCCAAAATTTTGCAGAAGAAATGCAAAGAGAATTTTAGTTGTCCATGCTTGGAGAATTTTCATTCTTTCTAGGGTTGTATATTTCTCAAACCGACAAAGGCATATTCATTTCTCAGACCAGATATTTCAAGTAAATGTTGAATAAGTTTGAAATGGAAGACTGTAAACTTTTCAACACACCCATGGTCACTAGTTGTAAATTGAGTAAAGAGGATGAATCAAAGGAAGAAAATCAAACTCTATGCACATCAATAATAGGAATCCTACTATATGTGATAACTTCAAGGATGGATATTTTGCAAGAAGTAGGGTTAGTTGGAAGGTTTCAAACTGCACCAAAGGAAGGAACTTTGGATTTTGGTTTATGGTATCCCACAGGTACAAAATTTACACTAACAACTTACATAGATGCAGATTGGGTAGTTAGTGTGGATGACAGAAATATAACCAATGGTGGAGCATTGTTTTTGGGAAACAACCTAGTGTCTTTGTTTAGTGAGAAGAAATCATGAATTTCTATATCTACAACAAAAGCATAATACATTGTAGCAACAACATGTTGTACACAAGTGATTTGGATGAAAGAAACATTGAAGTACATTAAAGTAGATTATAATTAAACAATATCAATATTGTGCGACAATACCTATGCAACAAACATTTCAAAGAATCTTGTTATGCACTTGAAGACAAAGCACATTCCAATCAAATACCATTTCTTAAGAGAGAAAGTCATAGAACAAAATGTCAAGCTGGAATTTATTGGTACAAAGGAACATATTGTTGATATTTTTACAAAACCTCTTCCTAGAGAAACATTTGAGTATCTTAGACAGAAACTGGGAGTGGTACTAATGACATCCAACCACTAAATAACTTCAAGAGAAGCATAAGCTTAGGGGGAGATACAAAAAGAAATAAAGTTTTTGGTTGCAGATATGGAGAAGCAAAGAGTAAGGGGGAGAAAATCCTTTTTTCATTGATGTCAAAGGGGGAGAGTAAATATTAAGGGAGATACTTGTATAAGGAAACAATTGAAGCAAATATGGAAGTAGTTAACTAAGAGAGGGAAGCGGTTAAACTCAGAGTGACACTTTGTGTATCAAAATTGACTAAGGGTTTCCATGAATGACCAAGGGGGGTTTTGTTGGAAATATTATTGTCATTGATGTCAAATATAGGGGGGGACTACTAAGGCCAAAGAGACTCGGACCAGATAGATAAAGGAAGCACCCATATCGTTAATCAAACCAGACAAAGGAATTAGAGAAAGCCCATGCGCTTTGATGAGTTTCTGTGTATGCAAATCGGAAAGTAGAATGAACCAATGAGGGTTTCATCTATACCCTGTGATAATCATGGATGTATGAAGAGAGAGAAATGTGGTGAAGTTTTTATGTTAATAAGATGAGAAATCATAGTTTGAAGAACAAGAGAAATGAGATTTGAGGGAGCTGGAATTGAAGTAAGAGGGCACAACAAAAAAATTTATGCAAGGATGATCATTTTTGCAAGGATGATTTATCTCACATTCATAGAGAAAATTGTATTCAATGGATTTATAATGCGAATGCATCGTCACATAGCTTGAATATAAACAAACGAGTTACAAAACCCTATGCAAGGTGTTAACTTTTAGTCGTGTGCCTAGTACACCAGATACTAGAACATCAACAAGTGTAAGAAATTTTTAGATAAGGATAAATTTTTCGAGGGCCCGGTGGCCCAATGCCCCGACGGTCTAGTGCCTAGTGGTGGATACCTAGTATATCGAATAATTGAACCAAAGTTAATGCGCAGTGAAAAAGGTTCTAGGTGGGATGATCTTCTAGTGGCCTAATGGTACACTAGAATGGAGTGAAAGGTTGAAAGCACATTGTTAAATTCCCAGGGGCCCGATGGGTCGATGACCCGGTGGTCTAGTTAATATATCAGATATTGGGTATACTAGACTAGAGTGAAATCATGGTAGATAAGGTCCAGGAGGCTTGATGACCTAGTTCTTTGGTGGTTGTTTAATCAGTATGAAGTGAACATGTGAAAGTGGAGAGTTAAAATACCCCAATGGGCAGGTCAGTCAATTAATAATTATAAACTAACATGGATTAAATCCTTACTGTTAATTGGAATATCAACAACTCTGATCAAAGTCCCAAGTTATAGTACCAACGTAGGGTTGAATTCATGTGTTTGAAGTTCCAAGGGCCCAGTGGGCCGATGAACCAGTGATCCTTGTGCTCGGTGGCACGATATAAAGGATTGAAGAAACAATTTGAAGGTGCAAATTTTATGTGGGTCGGTGGCCCGGTTTCCTAATGTTCTGGTGGATCTGATACATGATACACTGACGAGTCTGATACCAGATACCCCAATGGTCATGATATCTAGGGATCTAGATCAATCGATGGTTATGATTTAATCCAAAGTTGATTGGATGGTTTCTAAGAGTTGAGGTTTATGCTGTGAACAATGAATAGATTGTGTGTGCAATGGGAGGAAACTGGGACCACTTTCAAAGGATTGTTTTACAACCTGAATTGAAGGACAGTCAAAGGATCTGAACCTGACCCCGTGAGCATGAATTTTAGTATGTGGAAAAATCCTTGGGTGTATGTGTCCATGTATGGAGTCGACCTATCTCTTCTCAACTTAAGGATGATATAGAATAATTCCCTATGGAGAGCGCTATAAATAAAGATGCCCTAATCCACTTTGGCATGTGAGTGTGTGTGGTGTTAGAGTGTAGTAGAGAAGCTCTAAATTTCTCAGGTGTGAGAAAATGAAAGAGCAAGAGATGTAAACATCTAAGGGTGGCAGAGTGGTGTGAGGTGAAACAAATAATATATGAAGTCTTTCTAATTTTGAATAGGTGGGTATTTTAATGGTGATTACAACAACAACAAAGTAGTTGTTGAAGAAAAACAATTATGTAGGTGGAAGCTTGAAGTGAAGAAATTCTTCTATACATATGAGGAAGCTAATCCATATAGAAGAGTTGAAGACTCATATATCTAGTAGGTGGGTTCCTATAAGTGTTGCTAACTTGGTGCTCAGGTGATGGGATTGGTGTCTCCATCAAGTTGGTGCCTATAAGTGTTGCCAAGTTGGTGCTTATGTGAAGGGATTGGTGTCTCTTTTAGGTCAGTTCTTGTAAACATAGTAACATATTGGTGTCTGTATCAAGTTGTTTCCTATGAATATAATGAAATATTCTCGTGGTTTTCTCCCATTTGGATTTCCACGTTAAATATTTTTGTACTATGAATTGTATGTTTGTATATATATTTCTCATTAATTTCGTATGGTTGGTAAAGTAATGAATTGATCAATATTGTACAATAAGAAAAGAAAAGGAAGTCTTATACTAATTCANCCCCCCCCCCCTCTGAGTATAAGTAAGTGTGCCAAAACTATTCTCCTATGACTCTTCATGTTTCTCCTAGCTTAATATTTACAAATATATTTAAATGTACTTGATTCCATAAGGATTATGTATCTAACAAAAGAAGCTATGATCTCAAGAAATTTCACTGACAAGAACTAGCCACTAGAACTATGATCGATAAACGAAGGTTATAGTTCCTTTGTCGGTCAAATTTCCTTCGACGTAGTTCATGTTTTCATAGTTCCCGTCATTCAAAGTTATTGAATAATAAGGAGTTAGGGCATTAGGAACTTTGAATGATAGGAACTATTCCCTGGAACGATGATTGAAAAATTAAGGTCATAGTTATGTTGTTGGTCAAAGTTTCTTCATCATAGTTATTGTGGTCATAGTTATGTTGTTGGTCAAAGTTTCTTCATCATAGTTATTGTGGTCATAGTTCCTATTAGTCAGATTTATTGACTAACAAAGGAACTTTGACTGATAAGAACTATTCCTTATAACTATGACTGACAAACAAAGGTCATAGTGCCTTTGTTGATCAAAGTTCCTTTTTTGTAGTTCTTATGGTCATAGATCCTATATGTTGGAGTTCCTGACTAACAAAGGAACTATGACCCCAGTAATTTTGACTGACAAGAACTATTCCTTAAAACTACAACCAAACGAAGTCATAGTTCCTTTATCACTCAACTTTTTTGTCATATTTCTTGTGTTCATAGTTCTTATCAGTCAAAATTCCTAACTAATAAATGAACTGTGACCTCAGGAACTTTTATTGACAAGAACCATTCCCTGGAACTACGATTGACAAACAAAGTTCATAGTTCCTTTGTCGATCAAATTTCATATGATCATAGTTTTTTACTAACAAAGAAACTATTACCTCAATAACTTTGATTGAAAGGAACTATTCCCTGGAACTACAATCGACAAACAAAGGTCATAGTTCCTTTTTGGGTCCAAGTTCCTTCATTATAGTTCATGTTAGTGTTATGGTCCAAGGGGGGAATATGTGGGGTTAAATGTAAAGGATATGACCCCAAATGGGGGCATATATGGGTCTATATATTAGGGTTGTCCTAATAGTAAAAGGGCTTCTTGTGTAGTGTGTGAAGGTAATTGGGTATTTGGAGGAGGTTCTCCTATCATTTAAGGATTTATTGTGTAACTCATATCTCTTATGTATATTGGATTTCTACTCCATGCTCACATTGGTGTACATGTTCTATAATTGTTGTTTATTCTGATGTTTTAAGCATTTGGACCATAACATTTGGTATCAAGAGCATTGATCCTAGGGTTTTTCTTCTTCAAGTGAGTCATCGTGGAATTTTTTCTATAACTTTTTTTTTTGGATGCTTTAAACAAAAAAAATTGGAGGTTACTTACAATACATTGCAAGGTACCTGTGGTAAACATTTCAAATTTTGGGTCATTGTACATTCGTAGATATAGATTGTGGAAGATGGGGTTTTTTACCCATCCTGAATTCATTTTTAAACTAGTCATCTTGGGATTTTCGCTATAATGTATTTTATGGGAGCTTCTAGATAGTGAAATTTTGTGGAGACTTAGGAGACATATCCTAGTACAAGTGATCCGAATTTCAAATTATGGTTCACTATACTTTTAAATATATAGTCCATGTAAGATAAGGGTTGTGACTAATCCTGAAATCCATTTTAAAAGAGTCAACTTGACATCTTCTTTGTAAATTTGTATATGTGAATTTTCAGAATGTAAAATTTTCAATATACTGAGGAAACATAGAGAAATTCTCTTGGTCAAAATTTCAAGTTCTAGGTCATGTTAAGTTTGGAGATACAAGTGGTGGAAATTAGGGTTTTGTTAATAACCCTAAACTATTATCAAAGGGGTGTTCTGAGTAAAAAGGCCATACATGCTTAATCAAATATCTAAATTGAGTTCCACCAGTTGCAGTAGATATATAAAAATCCATATTGTTTTTGGTATAAATTTCATAATCCAATGTTAAATATTGAACTAGTGTCATTATGTGCAAATTCACTCTCTAGAAAATGCAAAAAATCAGCAAGGTTTGGGAAAGTTACCATAACTTTCACTTGGCACGTAAAATTTTGGTCAGACCTATGTAATTGAAAACAAGAATTGTAAGATTACTATAGGCCGAATTTTCATACTAATAAGGGTCGAAATTGCATAAATACATCAGAAGGAAATTCATCTAGAAGGACAGAATCCAAATCATGGTTTCAAATGTATGTTCACTTAAAACTATCATAACTTTTGATTGGGATGTCCGATTGATCCAATTCAAAATCCATTGGAAAGATAAAACATAAAATATTATATTGGAAAAAATATTATAACTATTTGATATCATTATCCTTAATATATTGAGGTTGTAAGTTGAGGATTGGGGTTAGACCTCAATTAAGAATCAATGGAAATGCTCCATTTTTATGGATATGAAGATAAAGATAAAATTATTCCTATGGAATGGTTGAGGTTGGAAAAGGAATATGATATGATTCCTTCAAAAAAAAAAAAATATTCTCTTGGTGAAGCTCATAAGTGGTGGATGAGTATTGACAATGATATTAGATGAAACTACACATGGGAAGCATTTTAAAAACTCTTCCCAAATAAATGGATTAAGGAAAAAAAATGAAGGAGATGCATAAAATTAAAGATGAGTTAAAAGAAGAAAAGGAAGAGATCAAGATGAAGGGTAATAAGCTATATAAGATATGAGACCTTAATGAAACACTCATTAAGGAAGTTCAAAAATTAAAACGAAGAAAGACTAGCACATGAAAGTGGGAAAAACATGAGTTAAAGGAAGAATTGAAAAAGAAAGACAAAGAAATATGTATATTAAGAAACCATAATAAAAAACTATTGAATAAGGTTAAAATATTTAAAGAAGAGAAGAAGAACTATAAAAATCAACAAGAAACAAGGATCTTGGATGAAGAATCTACCAAAATAATTGAAGAGGAAATTTGCAAGAAGGTTGAGGAAGCCCAATAGATTGATGAGTTAAAATCAGAAATGCAATCTAGAATTGAAGAAAGACATTAGAATTTGATAAATGGGGTGACATTGTAGCTTCAAAAGGAGAAAGAAGACAATATTAAAAAGGTCACTAGAAGATACTTGAAGAAGTTGAACTTCTTTTAGAGGATGTACATGCCAAATATGATGGTATTATCTCCAAGGCTAGAGTAATCAAAGACCAAGCAAAGAGAATAGAGGATTCCATTATCTTTGAAAAGAAGATATATGAAATGCATGTACAAAGTGAAGGAAAACCATCAAATGTGAAACCATATCGACACCCTCATTACTAGGAAATATTTCAAATAAGACAATAAGATCGAAATCAACATTCTCAAGGAAGAAGATGGAATACTTATCAATATTCATGGAACAAGGAATCATAAAACCATTGTTCAATAAGATATTATCGTAGACAAATAACAACTACAAATTGGAAAAGTTTCAACAATAATACATGGAATCAAAGGAAAGAAAATCATGCAACAACTAGCCTCCAAGGATTAAGATCGAAAATAATTGATTTTGGATGGATGGATCATTATCAATGGAATTAAGAAAGTAGGATAATAAGAAAATCATATTACTTGGTCTCATCTCATATGAAGCATTTAATTGAAAATGTTTGAGGACAAATCTTTTTGAAGGAGGGTACTCTGTTATGACCCAAGGGGGGCATACATAAGGTTAAATATATATGACATGACCTCAAGGGGGGACATATATGGCTCTAAATGTGCATGTAATGTGTAAATATATATGTAATAGGGTTGGAATAATAGTAAAGGGGCCTCTTGTGTAGTGTGTGAATAGAGATATATAAATATCATGTATTCATTATTGAGGACATGTGAATTGCTATATATGAAGGTAATTGGGTATTTGGAGGAGGTTCTCCTATCATTTAAGGAGTTATTGTGTAACTCATCTCTCTTATCTATATTGGAGTTTTGATCCACACTCACATTGGTATACATGGTGTGTACTTATGGTTTATTTTGATGTTTTAAGCATTTGGATCATAACAGACAGACATAATTTCTCATTGACAAAGGAACTATGCTCTAACTGACAAAGGAACTATGACCTAAGGAAATTTTTCTAACATGAACTATTCCCTAGAACTATGACCAACAATTGAAAGTCATAGTTCCTTTATCGTTCAAAGTTCCTTAATCATAGTTCCTAACTAACAAAGGAGCTTTGATTAACAATAATTATTCCCTGGAACTACAACCAACAAATCAAGGTCATAGTTCCTTTGTCAGTGAAAGTTGCTTTGTCATAGTTCTTTTCAGTTGGAGTTCCTAACTGACAAAGAAACTATGACCTTAGGAACCTTGACCGATATGAACTATGACCAAAAGGAAATATTAGCTCAAAAAATTATGATTGATGAGTTCATGTCAGTTAAATTTCCCTTTTCGATCATAGTTTATGAGGTCATAGTTCCTTTCTTAGTAGGGACATCTAAAAAAATGGGAAATATGACCATAAGAACAATGAGGAAGGAACTTTGACTAATAAAGGATCCATTACCTTCATTTATTAGTCGTATCTCCATGGAATAGTTCTTTCTTAAGCATTATCAAGAAATATGATTGAAAAATGAAGGTCATAATTCCTTTTTCGGTCAAAGGAACTATGACCTTATTTGCCAGTTTTAATTCCAGGGAATAGTTCCTATCAATCAAAGTTCTTGAGGTCATTATTCCTTTTTTATTCAAGAGCTTTGATTGAAAGGAACTATGATGAAGGAAATTCTACCAACAAAGGAACTATGACCTTTGTTTGTCGGTCGTAGTTCTAGGGAATAGATCCTCTCATTCAAAGTTTTTGAGGTCATAGTTCCTTTGTCAATTAAGAACTATTACCTTCATTTGTTGATCATAGTTCCAGAGAAAAATTCATGTTAGTGAATGTTCCTCAATTCATAATCCATTTGTCAGTCGAGAACTCTGATTGAGAGGAACTATGACAAAGGAAATTTTACCAACAAAGGAACTATGAACTTCATTTTTCGATTTTAGTTCTAGGGAATAATTCCTATCATTCAAAGTTCCTAAGGTCACAATTCCTTTATCAATTAAGAAATACGATGAAGGAACTATGATAAAAAAAAAATGAACTATGACTTTTGTTTGTCAGTCATAGTTTCAAGGAATATTTCCTGTCATTCAAAGTTCCTAAGGTCATAACTCCTTTCTCATTTAGAAACTATGACAAAGAAACTTTGACTCACAAAGGTATTGTGACCTTCGTTTATCATTCATACTTCCAGGGAATAGTTATTTTTAATCAAAGTTCCTGAGGTCATAGTTCCTCTAAATAACATGAACTATGACCACAAGAACTATGACGAAGGAAATTTTACAAACAAAGGAACTATGAATTTTGTTTGTCATTCGTAGTTCTAGGGAATAGTTCATCTCAGTCAAATTTCCTTAGATGATAGTTCCTCTCACTGACGAGAAATTTGATAAAGAAAATTTGACTAACAAAGGAACTATGAATTTCATTTTTCAGTCATAGTTCTAGGGAATAGTCCCTATCAGTGAAATTTCCTAAGGTCGTAGTTCATTTTTTCAATCAAGAACTATGACCACAAGAATTATAATGAAAGACCTTTGACCTTCATTTGTTGGTCATATTTCTAGGGAATAGTTTTTTTCAATCAAAGATCCTAAGTTCATAGTTCCTTTTACAATTAGGAACTATGACAAAGAAAATTTCACTAACCAAAGACCTACAACCTTCGATTGTGAGTCGTATTTTTAAGAAATAGTTCCTCTGATTGAAAAGAACTATGACCACAAGAACTATGATGAAGGAACTTTGACTGTCAAAGGAACTATGACATTTGTTAGTTATAGTTCTAGAGAATAGTTCTTGTTAGTTAAATTTCATCAGGTCATAGTTCTTTAGTTAGTCAAGAACTGTAACTAACAAAAACCATGATGAAGGAACTTTGATCAACAAATGAACTATGAAATTTGTTGGTTGGTCTTTGTTCCGAGGAATCGTTCCCAACAATCAAATTTCATGAGGTCATAGCTCCTTTTCTAATCAAGAACTTTGACAAATAGGAACTATGACCTTCATTTATCAGTCATATTTTTAGGAAATAATTCCTATCAATCAAAGTTTCCAAGGTCACAATTCCTTTGTCAATCAATAACTTTGACTGGAGAGAACTATGATGAAGGAAACTTGACTGAAAAAGGAACTATGACCTTTTTCTGTCGGTTGTAGTTCTAGGGAATAGTTTATGTCAATCAAAGTTCCTCAGGTCATAGTTCCTTTTTTATTAGAGAACTCGGAATGATGAGAACTATGACCACTTGAACTATATCAAAGGAACTTTGATCAACAAATGCATTCTCATCGTCATTTGTCAATTGTATTTCTAGGGAATAGTTCTCGTCATTCAAATTTCATGAGGCCATAGTTCCTTTGTCAGTTAGGAAATCTAACAAACATGAACTATGACCACAAGAATTATGGTGAAGGAACTTTCATTGACAAAAATGTTATGAGATTCATTTGTCAATCATTGTTCTAGGGAATAGTTATTGTTAATAAAATTTATTGAGGTCATTGTTCCTTTTTCAGTCAATAGAATGGGGGCCTTCAATGGAATGGATAATTCATTTTTGTTTCAATCATAATAACAACACAAATTGAACTCAAGATTGCATACAAATATTGGGAAGGTGTGTTGTTCGATACATCCTTAGCAACAAACAATCGACAAAAAGGCATGCCTATGTCATGGATTCTCAAAGAATCAACACTACAAATATTATTGTCATTGATACTAATTGTTATCACTCCAAGAAACCCTTTTTGGTTGCAGACCAAAGGTGCTTGGTAACTTAAGAAATGAATGTTTTTGTGTTTTGTAAAGGTGGATCAATGGGATAACTCAATTCAGCTTATGGCATTCAAACACCAGAATGATAAACAAATAGACAGTGCTCTCAAAGATTGATTAATCAGCAGATAACTTTAAAGTGG
>SNQJ01S0007636.1:247702-267156 GCA_010110895.2 Picea sitchensis
TTTTCGGCCTCAAAACTTGCTCGCCCAACTTTCAACAGTGCAACCGTTTGATTTTTTTACGGGTTAGATGTTGAAAGCTGTCGCTTTCCACAGCTAACGGGTAATTAAATAGTAGCCTGGCACTGTTGAAAGTCCCGATAGTGCACAAAAAGCGTTTTCACATTCTAAATTGATTTAAAACCGAAATCAATGGCCATCTGATTTCTCACCTTGCATATTTACTGCAACTTGAGCAAGGACTTTGAGGTCTGGATGAGGTTTTTGCTTCAACTTTTGCTTCAACCCCCTAATTTGCCTTTTGAGGCGCTTGGTAAGACACCGCAGGCTGTTGCAGTCTTTGGCAAGTTTTATTTTTCTCTTCTTCTCTCTGACACTCTCCTTAGCCAAACGTTCAAACGCAGCATTTGTCTTAGCAAAGTTATTTGATAACTTATTATACATGTCTTTAATCACCCGCTCCAAAACTTCTTCCTGGGCAATTACTTCCTTCAGATGTTTGATCCTTTGAGACTTATTTGACTTAGGGTTTTTTGATGATTCTCCCTGCTCTGTATGATTTAAAGTTTCATAGTTCTGAGCACATTTTGCTGATTGCTCAGAACTCTTGATGGAAGGGCACTGATCTTTCTGCTCAAATTCTGAATCTGAGTATGGAAAATTTAGGATGTTCTTCCCAGTACTCTGTTGTGTAGGATGCCCTGTATTTTGCTGTGTAGTCTGTTCTGTAGTCTGTTCAAAGTCCAATTTTCTCTTCAGCCTGTGATGTTTTATTCCAGAAACTCTGTCCTCTGATGGTCCTGGCAAGGCCCTTCTTCTCCTTGAGCTACTCTGAGGAGATAATTGCTTCTTTGAACCTGCCATCTGCTCATTTGCAGTCTGATTCTGGGTTTCAAAACCTTCCCAGAATAGAAAGTGCTCCCAGCTCCTCTCCTGTTGTTTCAATTCTTGCAGAAGAATCAATTTAATGAGGCCTAGGTGACATAGAGTAGTTTTCATGCTCAAAGGTTGAGCTCTAATTCTCTTGCAGACCTTAGACAAACTGTGATATAAGAAATAAGTCAAATTGATGGAGGTTTTGCTTGTACCCATCTTTCAAATAGACCCTGAAATCCAGATTCTTAGGAGCGGTGGTTTTAAACCATTTTTGACCAGTTCTTGGCAATCCTATAGCTGCGGCAATGACAGCCTCATCCACCTTGATTTCTACAGAGCCAACGCGAGCTTTGTTTCCATCAAATGTCTTGGCGAAAGCTTCACCTGTGGCCTGGTGAGACCCAACTTGTAACCTTTCTGCGAATTCCATGCACCCCACATTTGAAAAATACCTTTGGACCTCGGGATGTGATTCTAAAAAAGATAGGTTATCCAATTCTCGCTTGAGTAAAATGCCACTGCGTTTTCTCACCATTCTGCAGCTCAAGCACTTGACCACTGTAATCCCTGTAATCGCTTAATTGAGCCGAGGTTTTGTGCTGCTGAAAGCAGTCTGGGCTTCAGCTCTGTTTTGAATTAAATGAAAACTTCAACAGTGTTTTGGAAACGGTTTGTGATATGAGACCTCTGTTTGATTTGATGGTGTCAGGCCGGCGGTACCTCCTCTGTACCTGCATCACAGAACACGAACTCGCCATTCCGAAAGTGATGAGCGTTGAGCGTGGGTTCTGGAACGAATTCAAATTACAGTCATATCTGATATGCATGATTTAGTTTCTATGATTGCCCACTCCTATCAGCGCATGCCTTGGATTTGTTCTNCTCCCAGCTCCTCTCCTGTTGTTTCAATTCTTGCAGAAGAATCAATTTAATGAGGCCTAGGTGACATAGAGTAGTTTTCATGCTCAAAGGTTGAGCTCTAATTCTCTTGCAGACCTTAGACAAACTGTGATATAAGAAATAAGTCAAATTGATGGAGGTTTTGCTTGTACCCATCTTTCAAATAGACCCTGAAATCCAGATTCTTAGGAGCGGTGGTTTTAAACCATTTTTGACCAGTTCTTGGCAATCCTATAGCTGCGGCAATGACAGCCTCATCCACCTTGATTTCTACAGAGCCAACGCGAGCTTTGTTTCCATCAAATGTCTTGGCGAAAGCTTCACCTGTGGCCTGGTGAGACCCAACTTGTAACCTTTCTGCGAATTCCATGCACCCCACATTTGAAAAATACCTTTGGACCTCGGGATGTGATTCTAAAAAAGATAGGTTATCCAATTCTCGCTTGAGTAAAATGCCACTGCGTTTTCTCACCATTCTGCAGCTCAAGCACTTGACCACTGTAATCCCTGTAATCGCTTAATTGAGCCGAGGTTTTGTGCTGCTGAAAGCAGTCTGGGCTTCAGCTCTGTTTTGAATTAAATGAAAACTTCAACAGTGTTTTGGAAACGGTTTGTGATATGAGACCTCTGTTTGATTTGATGGTGTCAGGCCGGCGGTACCTCCTCTGTACCTGCATCACAGAACACGAACTCGCCATTCCGAAAGTGATGAGCGTTGAGCGTGGGTTCTGGAACGAATTCAAATTACAGTCATATCTGATATGCATGATTTAGTTTCTATGATTGCCCACTCCTATCAGCGCATGCCTTGGATTTGTTCTRACGTGGGGGTGATCACATCATCATTGTTTTCATACGTGGATATCACGCACGTGATTCCCACTTCATGCAGCAACAACCCATGGAGAACGCCTCTGCCAAACACGCGCTTGCCACTTTCACCAGCACGCAACTCTGCGAAGAAACCCCTGTTAGCTGCTGAAAGTATGCACTTTCAACAGCGCGCAACTCTGCGAAGAAACCTTTGTTAGCTGCTGAAAGTATGCACTTTCAACAGCGCACCTCTTTGTAGAAGACACTCCTTAGCTGCGGAAAGTAATTACTTTCAACAGCGCGCCATATCAATCAAAATCGCTCCTTAGCTGCGGAAAGCGTGTACTTTCCACAGCGCGCCACCCAAAAACTGATTTTCAAACCTTTTAATATTTTTCACTTTCAACAGTGTGTCATCTGATGAAACGATCTCCTTAGCTGTTGAAAGTGGGCACTTTCCATAGCGCACAATGAATCTTTGAAAATACGTTAGCTGTGGAAAGTAAAAAATGACTATTTTGAAAGAGAAGACTTTATGGGTCAATTTTTTTCTAAGACACACCAAAACCAAAATTTTTCTCAGCTATAAAAACTCGAAAAATAACTTGAAGATACTACCTAAAGCTATGATATCCACCACAAAACTCAACCGAAAGGACGGTTTCATTTTGGGAGTTAACACTAACATTGATCGACAAGGAACTATGATAAAGGAACTATGGATTTCATTTTTCAGTCATAGTTCTAGGGAATAATCCCTATCAATAAAAGTTACTAAGGTCATAGTTCATTTTTTTGGTCAAGAAATATGACCACAAGACTTATGACAAGGGACCTTTGACCTTCATTTGTTGGTCGTATTTCTAGGGAATAGTTTTTGTTAGTCAAAGATCCTAAGATCATAGTTTCTTTTTCAATTAGAAACTATGACAAAGGAAATTTCACTGACCAAAGAACTATGACCTTTGTTTTTCAGTGGTAGTTCTAAGGAATAGTTCATGAGGTCATAGTTCCTTTGATTGATAGGAACTATGGCCATAAGAACTATGATGAAGGAACTTTGACAGACAAAGGAACTATGACCTTTGTCAATCATAATTCTAGAGAATAATTATTCTTAGTTAAAGTTCCTAAGGTCATAGTTCCTTTGTTAGTCAAGAACTCTAACTAACAAAAACTAAGATGAAGGGTCATTGATCGACAAAGGAACTATGAAATTTGTTTGTCAGTCTTTGTTCCAAGGAATCATTCCTATCAATCAAAGTTCCTGAGGTCATAGTTCCTTTGCTAGTCAGGAACCTTGAAAAATAGGAACTATGACCACAAGAACTATGACCTTCATTTATTAGTCATAGTTTTAGGGAATAGTTCCTATCAATCAAAGTTTCTAAGGTCATAGTTCCTTTTTCAATCGGGAACTTTGACTAACAAGAACTATGATGAAGGAACTTTGATTGACAAAGGAACTATGACCTTCGTTTTTCAGTTATATTTCTAGGGAATAGTTTATGTCAATCAAAGTTCCTTAGGCATAGTTCCTTTGTTAGTCGAGAAGTCATACTAACGAGAACTATGACCACATGAACTACATCAAAGGAACCTTGATTGACAAATGAATTATAATCATCTTTTGTCTATCTTATTTCTAGGGAATAGTTCTTGTTAGTCAAATTACATGAGGTCATAGTTCCTTTGTCAGTTAGCAACTCTAACAAATAGGAACTATGACCACAAGAATTATGGCGAAGGAACTTTGATTGAAAAAAGCTCTATAAGATTTATTTGTCAGTCATTTTTCTAGGGAATAGTTATTGTTAGTCAAATTTTCTGAGGTCGTTTCTCCTTTGTCGATCAATGGAATGGGGGCCTTCATCAGGTTCAATATTTCTAACGTTCATTCTAGGTCATCAAATGTATGCATCGAAGTTATCGTTATTGTAAATAGTGGTTGAATCCATAATGGGTGGACATAATTAACGAACTATGACCACATGAACTACATCAAAGGAACCTTGATTGACAAATGAATTATAATCATCTTTTGTCTATCTTATTTCTAGGGAATAGTTCTTGTTAGTCAAATTACATGAGGTCATAGTTCCTTTGTCGTATTAGTAGCAACCTTGAAAAATAGGAACTATGACCACAAGAACTATATGAAGTGAACCGGTCTGAAAATCTCTATAAGATTTATTTGTCAGTCATTGTTCTAGGGAATAGTTATTGTTAGTCAAATTTTCTGAGGTCGTTTCTCCTTTGTCGATCAATGGAATGGTGTTCCTCTAATGTTCAATATTTCTAACGTTCATTCTAGGTCATCAAATGTATGCATCGAAGTTATCGTTATTGTAAATAGTGGTTGAATCCATAATGGGTGGATACATATTATTATTTTCAATGCTTGAAGAAAATGAACAAAACTCTTAAACATACATTCGTGTACTTTGATGCCACTAATTTTGTTTGGTGAGAGTTTTTTCCAATGATCGCTCAATAAATGGAGATATATTTTTGAATACTTCATTTTTATTTTTTATTTTTCATATTGTGATGTGATGTAGCTTTGGTGGTTATAGGTAGAAAAGTATGGTATGGGTGGAGACATATTATAGATGTAGATTATTTTCAATGCTTGAAGAAAATGAAAAAAACTCTTAAACATACATTCGTGTACTTTGATGCCACTAATTTTGTTTGGTGAGAGTTTTTTCCAATGATCGCTCAATAAATGGAGATATATTTTTGAATACTTCATTTTTATTTTTTATTTTTCATATTGTGATGTGATGTAGCTTTGGTGGTTATAGGTAGAAAAGTATGGTATCATTATGGAGTTTAACGATTCATAAAATACATGACACCACACAACTTACTTTCCTAAAGTAGTTGCATAAGAAGGTATATTATTAAATATTTTAACATTTAATAATTATTGAGGATCCCCACTTTTAGGGAGTTTTGTGGTTTCTTAGAACATGGTCAATCATATTTGGATTGTTTTGTAATATCTTAGCCATATTTTACTTCCATGACAACTCTATCATATTCTTTTCCCAAGAATGCTTCAACCATTTTCATAGACACCCATTAGAAAACTACAATAGGATGAATTTCAAATATCCACCCTAGAATTTCATCTCGCATAATATTTAAATAATATCAATGTGCATAATTTCAAAGGGTGCGATGTCTATCTTTCTTTGGGTTACATTGTACCAAGGGAGTCTTTGATAGTTCTAGAAAGTGGGCACCAAAATAAGTGATAGATTTTGTGTATATATTTAAATCTTTGAGAAGGATATCCTATGGTAGTTAAGTAAGTTGACATATAATATAAAGGTAGAGAAAATCATCATGTACCAAGGGAGTCTTTGATAGTTTTAGAGAGTGGGCACCAAAATAAGTGATAGATTTTGTGTATATATTTAAATCTTTGAGAAGGATATCCTATGGTAGTTAAGTAAGTTCACATATAATATAAAGGTAGAGAAAATCATGTCGGATAATATTTAAAGAATATCACTGTACATAATTTCAAAGGGTGTGATGTCTATCTTTCTTTGAGTTACATTGTACCAAAGGAGTCTTTGATGTTCTAGAGTGTGGGCACCAAAATAAGTAATAGTTTTTGTTTATATATTTGAATCTTTAAGAAGGATATCTTATGGTAGTAGTTCACATATACTAGAAAGGTAGAGAAAAAAAAAAAGATATAAAATGAAAGGTTAAATGATGAAAAAAAATTAATTAAATTATATAAAATGGAAAAAATTAAAGTGTTAAAATGAAAAGTTAAATTATAGAAAAAAAACTAAGATAAAATAAATTAAATAACATAAAATGGGAATTGAAGAGATGATAGTAAAATGAGTATCCAAAGTGGGAATTAAAAGTTGATGAGGGAAAGAATAATGTTTGGTAATGAGGAAAAAAAGGAAAAAAAAAACTGTGTTAATCAAATTAGTAATCATCAATTATTGTGAGTAGAGGAAAATGTTAGGTGAATCAAATCACTGAACATTAATTGTGAATGGAGGAAAATGAGGAAGATTTGAAAAATTAGGAGAAGTATTGTAAGTGCACAAAACTAGGATACAACACATTATAGTTTATTTTCTTATATGATAAAACTTATCATAATTCTGTTATCAATAAATAGTGAATAGTGATTAATAAAGTTACTATTTACAAATACAAGCACGCTACCTAAATCAACTCACCAATAATTCTTACAATGTTCAAATTCATTATAATGCAACTACATTATGTTGCAAAGAAATAAGTGAATCCATTGTCCAAAGTAAGGTAGGATAGATGATGTTTTGGAATGTTTCTTGGTATTAGAAGTGCTCCTCTTTGCATAAGTGTGGAATTCAAGGGTAAGAAATCCCTTTGATATGTTTGGAAAAATATTGATGGGGTAGCAAGTTGGGAGACCATCCCCAGATGGATGAAAGGAGAGATGTCCATTTAAGGTGAAAGGACGTAAAAGGGTGGTTTGGAGACAACTTTTAGATGAGACTTAACTACTAAAAATTCTCTATGAAGTAGCTCTGGAATAGTTTATTTTTTCAACTATTTGGATAGCCTTGGAAATATCCAATGATGAACAATTATGAGAAATGATTAGCACTCAAAAGCACTACAAATGAGGTTGTTGTAATTTCATTTTCTCATGAAATTTCTTAGGCTTGCATTTGCACTACTATTATCTTTGGAGAAGTATTTTCAATGGAAACCAAAGTCACAAGTGTGGGGTTTTGAACAAGGGCAATGAAAGAGGTGTAGTAGTTGATACCTCTTTGTGATTTGTGCACGTGGAAATTGCAATTTATCATAAAAAAAAATGCAATTTCCATATTTTTCAATTGTTGAAATAGTTATTTTTGTAGTTGTTGAAATTACAATCTTGGGACACTAAAATTGCAAATTATCATAAAAATATGCAATTTCCATAATTCTCAATTGTTGAAATTGCATTCAATCAATTGTTGAAATTATGTTTTTCATTATAAGAATTGTGAGTTTTTCCTCAATCATTTTATTATTGAAATTGTGATTTTGTAGTTTTCAAAATTGTAGTTTTATGATTGCTAAAATGACAATTTCTAAAATTGTAATTTATCATAAAAAACAAGCAGTTTCCTTCTCAATTGTTAAAATTGTGATTTTGTATTTGTAGAGTTTTTTTTCCAAACAAAGCTTCATGGAAAACCCACCAAATACTTCCTCGTGATCCATGGATAGTAAGCATGGTAAGCATGAAAGTCAAACCCGTGACCTCCCCAACTTCAAGGGAGAGTGAGTACGCACTTCTGGCATCAAGACCAATTGAGCTAGCCCTTGGGGATTTTTTTTGAGTGTGTATCTTTTCATAGTTGGCCATAATAGAGAATGCATCTTCTAGAGATTTAACTATGTAAGTTTTTGAAACATATGATGTTTCGAGTGGACACTCCACCCATCATCGAGGGATTTCTTGAAATTGCAGTTTATGATTCCTACAATGACAATTTCTAATAGAAATTTATAATCATTGAAATTGTAATTTATCATAAAAATATCCAATTTGTGTAATTCTCAATTGTTGAAATTGTTATTTTGTAATTATTGAAATTGCAATTTCTAGATGTTAAATCGCAATCAAACAATGTTTGAAATTGTGATTTTCATTAAAGGAATTTTGAATTTCTTCTCAATAGTTTTATTATTGAAATCGCAATTATGTAATTGTTGAAATTGCAATTTATCATTGCTAAAATGGCAATTTCTGATAGCTAAACTTGTTTAAATGGTTGAAATTGCAAGTTCTAATGTTAAAATTGAAATCAATCAATTGTTAAAATTGTGTTTTCCATTAAAATAATTGTGAATATCCCTTCAATTGTTGAAATTGTTGAAATTGTGATTTTGTAGTTGTCAAAATTGCAATTTTTGGAGGCTAAAATTCCAATTTACCAATTGTTAAAACTGTTCTTTTTATTAAAAGAATTGTGAAATTCTCTTCAATTGTGTTATTGTTGAAATTGAAATTTTGTAGTTGTCTAAATTGCAATTTATGATTATTAAAGTGAAAATTTTTTATAGATAAACTTGTTTAAATGGTTGAACCTGCAATTTTTAATCACTGGAATTGTAATTTTTGGATGTTAAAATTGCAATTTATCATAAAAATGTGCAATTTCCATAATTCTCAATTGTCGAAATTGTAGTTTATGGATGCTAAAATTGCAATCAATCAACTATTAAAATTGAGTTTTTTATTAAAAGAATTGTGAATTTCCTTGAATGGTTTTATTGTTGAAATAGGGATTAAATTATAATTGTCAAAATTCTATTTTATGATTGCTAAAATGACAATTTTTTATAGTGATGCAGGAGCCTCTTTCCTCCAAAAAAAACCTTGTTGAGATTTACGTAAGGGGGTCTTGAATTATTTGTATTTTCCTATGTTTTGTTTGATATCTAGAAGAATTCCATAGGATAGGGTTGCTGGGTTGAATTATTGAATGTAATTGAATCTACCTTATTAAGCAGATCTCGAGATAATTGTAATAGTTAGAGAGATCTCAGGAGCGATTTGTGGATCTAAAAAGATCCTAAACATTAATTTAGGAATGATTGTTATAGTCTGAACAGATTATGGTTCGGAAGTCTTGGTCTTAAATATTGTAAGCCTTTTGGAATAAGGGGGGCATTAAGCAAGAGAAATTAGGCCAAAGAGTGAGAGGCCATTAGTGGAAGAATCCTTATGTAAATCTAATGTATAGTATGGGTACCACTGATAATAGAATCACTATGTTTTTTATTGTTAAATGATGTGTTAGACCTCTGTTTAGTGTATGTGTGTGAATGGTGAAAGTCTAGTCCAAATTCTATTAATTGTTTGTAGGTAAATTTGTCATGAATGGGATAGAGAAAAAGGAATGGAGATCGAATTCCTTAGAGAAAAAGTGACAACCCTTTGTTACAGTCCGGTGAAAGAGGATAAATGGTCGTTGATCACACTCTGGATCAACGATATTGGTTTTGTTAATCAAAATTGACATCATTTGCAATAGAGCCAACAGTGAGGAATATTGGTCGTCAAATTCCATCAGGATCCATACCAACCATAGATCTTCATCAGATTGGAAGAAGAGTAAGTAAGTGAAGTGTAGAGACTCTAATATTCCAGTGCCTGACAAACTGGACCAGCTGGTATACTAGCTAGTAACTAGATCGGTCGGTAACATATCAGATCGGGATAGGGAGTGTGCACAGGTGAAGTCTTTGAAAGCTGACAACCTAGTATCTGATACACGTGGCGATCATCTGTTGAAGGGGAAGATACAATGATGATATGAAGAGAAATATAAGTGTGATGGAGAAGATATCAAGCCATATAATCAACCACCAAATCAAACGTTCAAAGGAGATCGGATTGGAAAAGGTGCTCGAGAGTTAACATATTGGATCAGACCAAGGGAACAAAAAGTGTCAGAATAAGTTAGATAGTTTGATATTGACATACGTCAACACATGTATGAAACCAATCAGAGGGTAACACATGACCCATTAAGGACGTGAAACGTGTCCGGGTTCATTTGGAAAATGGAGCATGTGAAAGTCACAGATCAAGGTGACACATGGTAGCCTATTCAACATCGACACATGGCAAATCCACGTCAGCATGTCCACATGATTGGATTTCACATCATACCGGGTCAGGGTCATGTGAGAGATTATGAGTTAGAACCTCCAGTGATCCATTGCCTGACATATGTCAGGTTGATGTAAAGGTCTCCACACAAGGAGAAACATGTGGTGGACAAGGTTACAGGATACTCAAGGTTCCATGGAGATTCGTGACTTTCGTGGAGTTTGTGTAAGGGACAAATTGATGGTACAGAGTAGAGTTGTGAGATCGACGAAGATTGGGTCCTTTGTATTGATCGTTGATCATTTCATTTGATCAACGAATGATTTTTCATCGCCCACCGGATCAGGATGAGAAGGGAGTAAGCTCATGACGATTGAAAGTAAGTCGGTGGTACGACATCCAATAAACCTTTGGTTCCATCCTATGGTCGTATGTGAATGAGTGCATGGAGTTTAAGCGCTCACGAGATAAGTCTTGATTTTTGAGCACTTGGTCGCGTAGAGGATTCACGCTAGAGTTTAGGAATTGTGGACAAAGTACCAAGGGGTCTTGTGTAGCAAGAATTGAGGATATTGGACTTTTATAAGAATCGAGAGAAGCTCAATATTGAAGTTGCACAAAGTTTTATTTATAACTCTACACCTGTGGGCATAAGGATCCCCGAGGGAGTCTTCATCAATTGGTATCAGAGCGCAGTTGCGTTCTTTGAATTGGGAATTGTGGAGTTGGTTTGTTCATTGAAGAAAGATGAAGATAGTGGGATTCTGCAATAAGGAGATTTTGCAGACAGAGGTCATTCCAACCAAGTAGAAGCAAAGAAAGGATGTCTAGAAGATAATATATCACAACAGTTATTGTAGGTATAGATGTTTTTATAATTAAATCTGTGATTACATGTAGCAATGATGGTCATTACAGCAGGAGATCATGAACACTTTTTTTTCCTTAAAAGTCTAATGCAGGTGCATCTTTCCTCCAAAAACAACCTTGTTTAGCTAGACCTAATAGGGTCTTGAATTATTTGTATTTTCCTATGTTTTGTTTGAATTTCAGAAGAATTCCATAGGATAGGATTGTTGGGTTGAAATTATTGAATGTAATTAAATCTTCCTTATTAAGCATATCTCAAGAGAATTGTGAGAGTTAGAGATATCTCATAAGGGTTTTATGGCTCTTAGAAGATCCTAGAGATTAATTTACAAATGATTGTTATGGTCTGAACAAATTCTGGTTTAGAAGTCTTGGTGTTAAATATTGTAAGCCTTCGGTAATGAAGGGGGACATTAAGCGAGAGAAATTGGGCCAGAGAGTGAGAGGCCATTAGCGGAAGAGGCCTTATGTAAATCTAATGTATAGTATGGGTACAATTGAGAATAGAATCACTCTTTTCTGGAGTGTTAAATGATGTGTTAGACCTTTATTTAGTTTATGTGCATGAATGGTGAAAGTCCAGTCCAGACTCTATTAATTGTTTGCAGGTAAATCCATCATGAATGGGATAGAGCAGAAGGAATTGAGATCGAATTTCTTAGAGACCAAGTGACAACCATTTTTTACAGTCAGGTGAATGAGGAGCATCGATTGTTTATCACACTTTGGATCAGCAATCCTGGTTTTGTTAATCAAAATTGGCATCATTTGCAATAGATCCAAAAACGAGGAATATTGGTCATCATATTCCATCGAGATCCATATCTACCATAGATCTTCATCAAATCGAAATAAGACTAAGTAAGTGAAGTGTAGAGACTTTGATAGTCTGATGTTTGACAGACTAGACCAACCGATTTACTAGCTCATAACCAGATTGATTGGTAACATATAGGATTGGGATAGGAAGTGTGCATGGGTGACATCTTTGAAAGACGACAACTCGATATCTGATACACGTGGTGATCACTCATAGAAGGGGAAGATCAACGGTCATATGAAGGATAGTGGAAGGATGATGGAGAAGAGACAAATTCGTCCACTCAACCAACAAATCAACGGTTTTGTCATGTCCCCATTTTTTAGTCCCTTGATTTTTTAATAGAAGGGACTCCCATGGCTTGTCAGTGGAGAAATAGGAGATAAAAGGGGTTCATTTAATGTCACTTAGTTAGGAGATATTATGTTATTAAAGTGACATCAGATAATGTAAAGTAACTTTAGATTAATAAATTTCTTAATTATTATTAAAGTGACTTTTAATCCTAAAGTGAAAATTGGAGGGAAAATAAGGGTTACATTTGATTTGGTCAAAAAGGGGGAATATCTAGAAGGATCGATGCATTCCAAAAGGAGAAATTCTAGAAGGAATGAAGGAAGGATATATAAGGGGTTGGAAACGTATAAAAGAAGGGTAACCCCTCACTTCTCATTATTATGATTTGATATCTTATTGAGTGCATTGTAGCCGACATTTTCATCGAGGTTTTGGGAAAAACCATTCCACTATTGGTTTCATTTCAGTGGTGCAATATCTACTCTAGAAAGATAAGAGGGGAATTCATACATGATTTACATTGGAGCTAGACAAGGAGGAGGAGGATCCATACATTGTCCTCATTAGAGCTTCACTTAATGGGAGCTTTTCCTATTGTTGGAGGGATATCGAAGTGCATAGGAGAGTTATAGAGTTTCCTGGATGGGGCCAAGCCTAGACATATATAGGATTCTAGAGGGTTTTGGGGAAAACCAGGTTCAAGTCACCCCCAGGGGCTAAGACTAGGTCATCCCACGAGGCCCTATTGGACAATGAGATTTGTCCCGTGAAGACCTTTGTAATCAGGGTTTTCAACAGTCTGTCAGGGTTTGATCCGTGAAGTTTACAAGAGGGAATGGAAAGATGCTTGTAGAGAAGAAAATGTTGCAGAAGACAGGCTAGGAGATATTTTTTAGTTGTCACCATCTATTAGCATCATTCCAGGTTTCTTGAGTTATTTTCTGTTTAGTGAATATTGTAGTTTTCTTGCAGCCAGTAGTTGTAGTGTTCTTTGAAGCTTCCTAGTAGCAATTAGACTTCTATTGTTGTTTTTCTAGTCTTCATAATAAAGAATGCCAAAAAATTTCACTCTCATTCATTGTGTACTTGGACTAGTAATTTATTCACCCAATGTGATGCATGAAAATCACTTGTGTCAAGTACTCAATCGATTAATAACACAATAATGAAATTATTTGAAAAAGGTACACAACCAAAACCACATAATGGACAACAAACCTTCATTTCCCAGCATATTCCCATAGGGGAATATTACAGTGGTATAAGAGCTAGTGATCTTTCTAGCATGTGATCTTATGTAAAGATGAAGACAATTCATGAATCTATAACAAAATATAAGAAGGGACAAGCAGCATTGTTGAGGCATCCTATGTTCTAGGAGTTATATGCAGAGTGCATGGCTTACTATGATGAGTATGAGAAGATCAATAAGGATACCCATGAGGTTATGTCATTAGATGATTGCATCACCATCAAGAAAGGGGATTGGCCTAATGTTTAGACCAAGACTTCCTTGAAAATCACAGGGTAGAAAGTGAAAGATGAATGTGAAGGACAGGTGGAACAACATGCATCTATCCATGAGGAGGATGTGTGCATAAAGGAAGAAAAAAAAACAACCTATGAGACATCATCAGAAATAATCAATGAGCTTGAGGACACTAGTGTGTTATATGGATATACCTATGATGAATCAGCACAAGAAGAGGATGCGACATCTTGTGATGACATGTTACAATTAGCCAATGTTGAGGATCCCACAACTGTCACCATGTATGATGTTTATGATGTGGGTAGTCTAAGTGTGATATCACCTATGCTTGATGAGGATTCAACACCATATGATGTCAATGATGATGAGGACATGATTGTACTTAGACAGAATTTGGAGGACCAATTACTGATCAAGGATGAAAAGATTGTGCAGGTGTTGACAAGGGAAAATGGTACTCCTAAATTTATTGAGGATCTTATGTGGAAATCTCAGATGGAGGAGAGACAAAAAGGAGTCGTAAACAGGTTCACTAGAGCCCAATTACACATCATCAAAGAAGCACTAGAGTAGATTAAATATGATTACTTGCAGTTTTTCATGGATATGGACCTTTCTCTTAACTTCATTGAAGACAAGGAGAGGGAGATTGAGGAGATTTATTACCAACTTAGTTTGGAAATCTCCTCATTGTTGATAGAAGTAGATACTTAATCATATTTAGTGGCAATGGCACATGAGATCATGAGTGGAACTCATGATCTGAGGGAGGAGCCTCTTGTGATGAGTCCACACGAGGAGTATTCAAGGTTGCAAGAGAGTTTAGACATGGAGAGTTTTGATCATGTGCATTGTATGGATCATGATACATTTCTTTTGGCTCAAGGCTTATATATAGAGATGGTAGTTGAACAAATTCCTTGTGGACCATCCAGCAAGGAATTATATGCACCAGATGATTGGGGAACTGAGCATAGGATAGATGTGGATACATCACTCTAGGATCTAGGTTCAGTTGGTATTAGTAGAGTGATTGATACAGTGGCACATATAGGATACAAGATGGTACATGATGATACAGTGGTGTGCAATGGGATACAACAACATATGGCAATGTACGATGGTATGCAATGGGTTTTTGGGATGTTTCCCCCGGAGTGACCTAATCTGGATTTAGGAGTTGAACTGTTACAAGGGAAAAACTCTCTATGGCCAAGGGTAAACCACAACAGACAGGTATGACTGCAAAAATCAACTCAATTCCAACATATGCTATATAAACTAATGTGCAATACAAGAAAGAGGCCTACCTCAATCCAACGTTTGATGATGTTCCATTGTTGAGCACTTTGACCCAAAGCTTGATACCTATGAGAAGTTCTCAACAAAAAAGCAAAGAAAGTATATAGTAATGATATAAAATGGGTTAGCACATCAGATAGCATAATCCATTAATAAACATTACAAACATGCCCATGGATAATAATCATATATTTGCAAGATAACAATAGGATGGGAAAGGAGTATTTATATTAATAATTGATCAACAGAAGTGTCAACGTTACAGACTTCTGTTTCCGCACAGCTCGAAACCAAGAAACCAAGTTCCTTCCAAATGGGTCCCCACCACTTCAATCCTCCACCAAAGGCAAGCTCATGAGAGAGAGGCAAAGAGGTCCTCTCAATAATAAGAGAAGATATTGGGGGCTAAACACCGTGTTCAGACTTGACGAACAAAGGGACACAGACTCAATATGAAGTAATTTCTCCAAAGTAACTTTGCTCTCAAAGTTGAATGTTTTCTCCTTCTCTTACATAGTTTGAAATTGTGCTCTTATAGCCTCCAGAATGCAACTGAAGGGCCGAGTCCAAATGTTTCCAGTATATGGAAGGCCAAGGATCAGAGATATTTTTTTGTGACATGGAAACTCGACCTCATTTTATATTTTTTGGCACAAATCTCAATATATGTGAGTTGTAATGGATCAACAAGTGTATACGCATCTTGCATAGTAGTTAAGGAGCGTATATGTGGGAAAATGTATATTTTTAGCTCTGGATTCATCAAAAAAGGGATGAAACGTCTGCATAGGGAAATGGAAAAAGTTACTCTATGCAAGATAGCAATGGTGAGGCAAATATTGCTACAACATATGCCCCCTAATGTGTGCGATCAAAGGAGTATCTGTGATGACCGAAATACATTATAAATAACCCAGAAGTGGAGTGGTAGAGAACCAGCTGGACAAACTCAATTTCTCATTATGTATTGACTTTGCATACATGGCTGCCAAGAATACAATGCATATCCATGTGAAAAATATACCAAACAAGTGTTCATGGCCATGAATAGAAAAATACAATGTGTTTATATGCCAAAAGATGTCATAGTCATGAACAAGGCCAAGTGAAACTAGTCTCAAAAATCAATCTAAAGATATATGTATACCATGTAGTACAATCTGATCTCCCATGATCAATGAAGTCAAAAAGGTACTCGTCCAATGAAATGGAAGAAACAGCTCAGGAACGTTGTGGCCACATAGTGATGTCTTCAAGTCTTCTACACTATCCGCCAATGGTGCAAGTCTACATCATGTGAATAAATGAGTTGAGTTTGAACACGATGAGATATCGTTTGATTACCAGCCATTGAATTATACCGTTAACAAACGCGAGACAGCCTACTGATAATGAAAGTAGGTATTAAGGCACCGAGTACATCCCTACAAATGTGAATAAAGGAGTTGGTGTCAAACACTCGAGAGATCCATTGATCAGGAGACATTGATGTATTACCATCTGTTAATGGTGAGAGAGCCTACCACTAATGACTACAAGCCTCAAGGTACTCATAAAACTCTAGGTCTCATATCCAGAATAAATGAGTTGAAGCCGATGGATGGAGACCCACTGAAAGGAGAGCATTGAGGAATCTCTCATCAGTCAGCACGAGGAACAAAGCAGGAGCTTCATGATTTGGTGGAGATCGGACAAAGAACATGTTCACGAACCAACGACCCTGTGTGTCTTTCGCGTGTGCCAAATGCAAGAGGTACATGAAAAGGACCCTTTGAATAGCAGCCAATGATGAAAAAACGCTGAAAAAGGAGAGGAAACCACCAATAAGGTTAATGGAATCTAAGACACAAGGGAAACCACCCAGTCAATGAACAATGATGAAATGTCGATTGTTGGGTTCAAGGTGACTTACCAATGATGAAACTAGGGCCAGGGTGCATGATAAGACCAAAGTATCATGTGATTCTGAGACAAACTGAGGATATGGCCAACATGCAAAGTCAATATTTCTAAGGAGTGGTCGACACATGTTGATAGACATCCTCTGAACAAGAGCATGAGACATATGGTGAACTCCGGCAGCATGGACTCAATGATGTGACAATTGGATGCAGGAGGCATCAATGACATTCTATATAAGGAATGGAAGAGTAACTAGTCGGTAGAGAAAAACTTTGTAGTGAGATCAGCTTCCTAAGGCCATGCTAAACCCAAAATTATGATGACACATGGACTCAATAAATTTGTGCTATGTTCAAAGGCGACACGACTACTGCCAATTACAATGTAGTATTCCCTTCTTGCCCGTCTTTTTTTTTTTTTCAAAACAAATGAATGTTATGATACAGAGGAGGGAACGAGTGTCACAAGTAAGCAAAACTAGTTCCAATAGTGGATCGTACCTATGCTCAATGCAAGGAAATGCATGTGGGATATGGACACTCGAGGTGATGTTCCCTCTAGGGTATGGGGTGTCAAATTGTGAAGGATAAAAACAAGGCTATGCTTGGTTGAGGATGAAAACTGCTTAGGCAATGGTTTATAATGCAAAGCGAGAACCGGCTAGAGGCTCAATACAGCAAGAGAGTGCATGAGATGCAATCACAACTTAACGCCAAAAAATGTCCTTTTTTATATCTTTTAGTCTACTTGGTGTGAAAAAGGGGTAAACTTATGCCAAATAGACGTCTTTTCAAATCCAATTTATGAGTGTGAAAAAGACAAGTTCACTCGACAATCTTTTCTATTTTTTATAGCAAGTTGGAAAAGAGCTTAACTAGGACTCATGATCTTTCAAATCCAATTTTAACGAGTGTGAAAGGGACAAATCACTTGGCGATATTTTCAGTTTTTGGATGAGTCGGGAAAGAGATTAACTGAGACTCATTATTGGGAGTCTAATCAACATGTAAAGGGGTAGGCCAAGGCTCCTGTCTCAACCTTCTGCCTAAAGTCAGTATCTTGCAGATAGCTGACAATAGCTTGGGAAAACCCAAGGCTTTCCAAGTCAAGGAGGACAAGGTGCTAACAGAGGATATAGTCTCCATGATGGTTCGAATAATGTCTCTTAATGGAAAAGACATAGGTGGGGTAATGGGATGTCCCATCAGGTCATCCCGATCAAAAGGAACCTCGTCAGGACTTGGAGGGAGAGCATTCGGGGGAAGAATAAATCTCTCTCGTTTAGAAGGGGGAGGATGTGGAATGTTGATGACATGGATAAAAGGTGTGTCATTCTCTTCAGGGAGAGTAGGATTGACCAAAGATTGCACTGGTGTGGCCACTTCTTCAATTATAGGTTGAAGAGGATGAGTAGTAACAAGGGCAAGAGACACTTCACCCTTAACAAAGGGGGTGAGGTCGGGAGAATATTACGTCGGTGGAACCACCGAGATGATCAAGGGAGGAGTGGTGTGAAGAGAAACTACATATGCCTCAGAATTCGAAGGGATCTTGGGTGAGCCCCATGCTTCTGGTATCTCGAAAGTAATAGGACACAAACGAGTAAGGTGACTTCCTTCGCAAGTCCTGCAAAAGAATTTAGGCTTACGAATAAGGCATCTGGGCTTCTCGATGTAACTAGTAGGGGAAAGAGAGTTGTCTTGTGTATGATGAATTGAGGTGGGAGACATGACATGGCTATGATTCGGGAAAAAAATAACGATGCCCCCAACATAATTGGTTGAGGTTGGGGGCAAGTTGTCGACGTAGTTGGTAGAAGAAGTCGACCCATCTTCGACATAACTGGCAGAGGTTGGATATGGAGCACCAGTATGACTAACAGTGACTGGGCTGGCGATTGATGGTGGCATTTGATTTTATTGTCTAGGGAAAGATGGATTCTGAAAAATTGCAAGCCAGGCAGGATCTTGGTGTACCTCTTACCCTAGCCAAGAAAGGTGTTGGTTCACGCCAAAATAGTTTGATGAGGTTTGGACGGGCATCATCACTGGGGTCTGTGGAGAGACCAAGGTTGGATAAGGATTATTCGAGTGAGGATATATGTTTCCCCCTTGTGAAGGGGTCCCATAAAGAGGGTAGCCTGAACCGTAAAACTGGTTCTCTCCATTTGAAAGACCTGGTGGTAATTGAGGACCTGTCATGGAAAACGTGTTCTAAGGAACTGACATGGCAGATGAAAGATACATGGGTGGGTGGTAATAAGTGGGATAGTTTTGTGGGTGAGAAATCCCTCCTACAGACTAGCACTTGGGGTTTTATCATGCATGCAGAAAATACCTAAAGATTCCTCCTTTTTACCATCATCCCAGACCTAATCCCCATTATTCTTAAGAAAATACACAGTTAAAAAGATCAAGTGAACATACCTTATTTCTGGCGTTTGATATCGATCCCTCTTCACGCTTGGTCACTCTTTGACTGCAACTCTCCTCCCAAGGATGACCTACATTCACAAAAGACAAACAAAGAACTCCACATGCATT
>SNQJ01S0007636.1:267166-284046 GCA_010110895.2 Picea sitchensis
TAGATCCATGTCATATAACTATATAAAGTGTAGTCATGAGAAATACACAGCAGGTGTACATCTCAAAATCAAAATATATACATGTATAGTATCCATCTTCTAGAAGCTGATAAGGCCTAATGGCTGGAGATGAGGGCTTCAGAGCTCGAGAAACAGCTTCAAAATCTTCAAAACTCGGGTAGGAGTGTAATATGAGTGTACAACTTCGCTACCTAGAGGTCTTCGACAGCTCGTCGGTCATGGACTAGAGAATCTTGATGATCAGACTGAAGGCTTCATCGATTTCGAACAAAGACTTGATTGGACTTTCAGGATGGTTGGGCATGAGGGCAAGAGACAAACTGCAAAGGGGTCGAATCAGGCTTGGAAAAAATTCTCTTGGACAACTGCATGACAAATGATGAGACTCATGCAGCATGGTATTAACATAATTTCATGAGGCAGGAGGCAACGCAAGCTCTCCATATGTTTGGAATAATAACCAAACGGAGGAGGACACAGCGCAATGTAGCGGGAATAGCTTCCTAAGGTCATAATAAATCCTAGGGCTTGACAAGCAAATGAAAGGATGTGATTTATCCAAGGGAAACTCATTGTCCTGCCAATACAAAGAAAATACTTTTCCCTTCCTCTTTTTGGGGTATATTTGATTTTTTTTGTCTTTTTCAATAATTTTAGAAAAATAATAAAAGAATGCTACATTACAAAGGAGGAACGAGTGTCACAAGCATACTAGTTCTAGGCACAAGGACAAGACTGATATTAAGAGCAAGGACACTTGGAAAAATCCCTCCTGGGGCCAAAGGTGTCAATATGCAAAGGCAAAGTGCTACAGGGCTTTCATATAAGGCATGCCTTAGATGGTTCAGTTGAGAGCAACATGGAGCTGGCATTAGGCCAAACACGCAGGTATGCAAATGCGGTTAACAAGACACACAATGGTAACATCCTTCGATGTAACTTTAACGAGCCCAGAGAAGGTAAGCTCGGTGGTTTTTCATATTTAGAGTCTGAAAAAATGTAAAAGGAGGCTCTACTGGGGTACCTTTTTCGAAAATAGTCTAGACGGCTCGAAAAAGGGGTAAAATAGCATCGACCAGATGTCTCTTCAGAACCATTTTAACAAGTGTGATAAAGACAATATCACTCGGAAATGTTTTCATTTTTAAGGTGTCTGAAAAAGGCTTAACTATGGACTCTATCGGGAATGTTCTTCTAGACCATTTTAACGAGTGTGAAAGAATAAGGTCACTCGACAATCTTTTAAATTTTAGGGAGTCTAAAAAGAGATTAATTATGGACTCCGTGGGGGTTCCTTTTTCGTAAATTTAGTCCCTCAGGCCCAAAAAAGGGTTAAAATTATACCTCAGAATACTCTTCTAGAGAACCAAGGCTTCTAGAGTATACCTTTGTTCGTACAGTTGACTGTCTGAACCAAAAAATGGGTAAACTATCGTTGGACAAATGTGACTTCAAATTCCAGTTTAGCAAGCATGAAAGGCCACAAGATCGCTCGGCAATATTTTCATTTTTAGAGGGTCTGAAAAGGGCTTAAAGGAAGACCCGTTGGGGGCTACGAATCATATATGAAACTGGTTCAGGTAGAGCTCGTTTCTAAGCTCATACCAAGAGTCTCTTCGATAGTCAATTTGGAAAATCTCCCAAAAGGGAAGAAAAAACAAACCATGGTGTAAGCCCTCCCGCGGTATAGAAACTATAGTCATGGCTTCAAGGATAGCCTCATCTGAAGGAAATTCAAAATCCAAGAAATCATGCAAACGAGGGTCGACAGTCCCAAAGGGTGAAGTAAACTGACCATACTCCATATGATGATGGAGGTTCTGGCCATGACTGGCAGAGTCTATCAGCGAAGAATCACAAGCATGAGGACCTGAGGATCCACAATCAATGAGATTAGACTCAGAAGGATACTCAAGCCCACTTGGATCAAGAGGGGGAAGAAAGGGCTCCCATCCCCCCATTGGATAAACCAAAGGATCAATTGTTGAGACCAAGTCTCAGGAAGGAAAACATGATTTCACAGGTTCCTGCTCAGAAGAAATTGAACATCGAGGATAATATGCCACATAATTAACCCGTGGAGGGGTAGAGTCTACATGAATGCTAGGAACATATAAAGGGGTAGTCTAAAATAATGACAAATTAGGATGGTGATTATCAGATGTCAGCTGGTCGATAGTGGCAATGCTTCCATTGTGAGGGAAATGCATCACCCAAAAGAGTGTAGACACCACAACATTCATAGCATATACATAATCATGCCCGAGAAGCATATTGAAATCTAACGAGCCTTGCACCACTATAACATCAACAAGGATAGTTTTCCCACCTAAAGATATAGGTAACTGAGGAAGAACCCCCAAATATTCGTTAGGATGTCTATCAAAAGCCAACAACTCATGTGAAGAAGAAACAAGCTTGGGAGATCCCAAGACTTTCCAAACCGAGGAGGATAAAATACTTGCGGAAGCTCCTTCATCCACAATACATCGATAAATGTTTGTTGAATTAACTTCAACCCTTATTTGAAAAGGTGCATAAGAAGGAAGATGAGGCTCAACAAGATCATTCCAATCAAAGGAAACCATCCTAGGGCTTGGAGGGGGTGTACTTGGAATGAGCGGAATGCCCCCTTGTTCTGAAAGTACTGAACTAGAAACGTTAAAAACATAGTCGGTAGACACTTCACTCCCCAAGAGAGGAGTCGGATCAGCCGAAGACTGCATCGGCGTGACCACTTTCGCAACCAATGGTTGAATAGGTTGCGATACTACATGATCTAAAGGCACCTCACCCCCCAAAATAGGAGTGGGATCAGTTGTTGACTACATCGGCATGACCACTTTCACAACCCACGGTTGAATAGGTTGCGAGACTACATGGTCTAAAGGCACCTCACCCCCCAAAAGAGGAGTGGGATCAGCCGATGACTGCATCGGCATGACCACTTTCGCAACCAATGGCTTAATAGGCTGCGAGACTACATGGTCTAAAGGCACCTCACCCCCTAAAAGAGGAGTGGGATCAGCCGATGACTACATTGACATGACCACTTTCTCAACCAATGGTTGAATAGGCTGAGAGACTACAAGGTCTAAAGGCACCTCACCCCCCAAACAAGGAGTGGGATTAGCCGATGAATGCATCGACATGACCACTTTCTCAACCAATGGCTGAATAGGCTGAGAGACTACAAGGTCTAAAGGCACCTCACCCCCCAAACGAGGAGTGGGATTAGCCGATGACTACATCGGCATGATCACTTTCTCAAACAATGGTTGAATAGGCTGAGATACTACAAGTTCTAAAGGCACCTCACCCCCCAAACGAGGAGTGGGATTAGTCGATGACTACATCGACATGACCACTTTCTCAACCAATGGTTGAATAAGCTGAGAGACTACAAGGTCTAAAGGCACCTCACTCCCTAAACGAGGACTAGGATCAGTCGACGACTGCATTGGCATGATCACTTTCTCAACCAATGGTTGAATAGGCTAAGAGACTACAAGGTCTAAAGGTACCTCACCCCTCAAAAGAGGAGTGGGATCAGCCGATGATTGCATCAGCATGACCACTTTCTCAACCAATGGTTGAATATACTGTGAGGAAACCTTGGAAGAATCAGAATCAGAAGAGCTTGCAGACAGGGACCACAATCTTTGTACCTCTGGAATGTTAGGGCATAAATGAGTAAGGTGATCTCCCTTGCAAATGTTACAAGGGAACTTAGGCTTATGTCCTATCCGTCTAGGTTTCTCAATAGAATCAATGCCCCCAACATGACTGGCAGTGGTTGGTTTCACATATCCAACATGACTTGCATAGGTTGGTGATGGGTCGATAACATGACTCGCAGAGGCTACAGACCTATTGCCAGTATGACTAGTAGTGACTGGACTCTTTCCCCTAGCTTGACTTGTAGAGGCTGGGTGCTACTCTTCAACGTGACTTACAGAGGTTGTCGACCTATCTCCAACATGACTCACAGAGATTGGTGATTTCTTCTTCCTATTCTTCCTCTTTCTATTTCATTTAGACTTTCAGTTACTAGTAACTGTGATTTCACCAGAGGCGGGAGAAGGAGGAGGAGAAGACTTTTCTAATGAAGAAACATCAACAAGGTGCCCATGACTTAAGGTTATTACCTGAGAAGCATCAAGAACATTCATGACATTTGGAATGGTTCCTAACCAAACCGGTAGTCCCACATTCAACCCAGGAATGTACAAAGTGGCCATCAAAGGGACACCAACGTTTCCGAAGAGAGGAAAAGCACAAGAATACCCTTGTGAAGAGGTTCCTTGGTTGGTATTGTCGGGAACTTTGGCCATGAAGATCTTACGCAGAGGTTTTTCCCTTGTGGAATCGTTCAAATTCGTAAAAGTCTCACACACTGACTCTCAAGAACCAGTGTTATTAAAACAACGCCTATAAAGAGGCGGCTCCACATTTCTAAGAGGAAGACTGCAAAGTCCTCTCAACCAGGGGAGTGGGCGGTGTACCACCCTAGGTCAGAGACCCAAAGCCATGACTGACTAACTCACTATGGAAAACTAGGGAGCACAAAGCACACACTAAAAGTTCCTAAAGGAAAATCAAGTAAACGGCTAACCAGTTGGAAGAACAATTACACCGACCAACACTAGAGAAACTTACCGGTGCAACTGCAACTTGAATACGGAAGCACCCTCTGGGTATACTCTACAAAGAATGGCCTGATGTATGCCCTAGGTACTATGGTATACCCTCACAATCACCTGTGTAAGTACCTAAAATAAAGGCAACTAGGTTTCCAGCTCATGAACAATCACCAGGTGGGTACAGTCGACAATCTGGTGGACCGCAATGAGCAGGGTATCAAGCCTGAAACCTATCAAGGGTATCGAAAGCAAGTGTTTTGGAAGACAACTGAGGACCTCGAATGGATTCGTGACCCACGAAGTTCTGTGGAAAATGCGATCAACAAAATCCAAAGACAAGTCCTTTATATGTGTTTTCCACTACGCTTGGTCTAACTTTGGAGGGGTTATCTCCGCTACCTTTCCGCATGAAACCTTGTGCTTATCCCCTTTGTTAGAGGGGGGTCCCAGATAATTTCCACATTACTAGACTTCTACACTCCTTATCACAAACTCGTATGTTTGTTTTATAGCCTTGAAGAGTTTCCTCTCCAACCTAAATCAAGGCTCTAGCCTAATCTAGTTGATGGACCCTACAAACATAAATGTCTAGTTATTTTTAATTAGCGTTCTTTTTAAGGCTTGATTTACTCAAAAGGTGTGGTAGTGAAAATGATATTGTTAAGACTCTTGCATAAAAAATAAATTATAAGAACACTAGAAAAGAACGATTATCTTTCTTATTTTCTTTTTGAAATGCTTTTAAAATTAGAAGAAAACACAACACTATGCTAATTTCTTTTTCTTTTTCAAATAACAATGCAAAGCAAATGGCAGGAAAGAAAGAGATCTAACAAACTAAGTTTTTTATTATTTTCTTCCAATCATAGCAGAGATAACAAAATATTATAAAAGAAACTGATGAATGCACGATTCAAAATGCAACTCGTTTTTCTCAAAATTTCAAGCTAAAAATCAATTTAAAAAGCTAGGAAACACAAGAAATATTTCAATGAAAAAGCAAGCTATGATGGAATCCAACCTAGGCTAAAAATGTTATGACAGAGACCAAGATTAAATCAAGGAAATCCCTGAGAGGTGTAACTCTTGATAAGGAAGAGGATGGCTGCCTCTCCTTAAACAAACATTTTCTCAACAAGAACGATGCTGACAGTTCAACAGCCAGCATGTGCACACGAGTTCTGTAAGGTCAGAGCGCGTGTACACACATGAAGGCCATGTGTACCTTTCCAACTCTTCAAAAATGAAATGACAAGAAATCAAGCACTATCAGAGACTATTGGTATTGAGAACTAGAATTTCTTGAAGACTCAGAAACTTACTTTGACAGAAAAGAAAAACAATTCAAGGAAAATTTCATAGAAAAAAACCAATCTAAAGTGATACCTAATCTACAAAATGCAAAAACAGAGACCTCAGAGAACCCATAAGAAGGATCACTTCTGATAGGGAAGAGGATTACTGCCTCTTTAATAAAAAAATTATGAACTTAACCACGCTACTGTCACTTCATCAGCTAGTGTGTCCACGCGGGCTGTGTGAAGGTTGGGTTCGTGTACATGCATGCAGGCCTTATATAGTCTGTGTGTACCTATGTAACTCCCTAAAATGAGAATGCAGCCAAGAAAAGAAAGTAGGGAATACTGGTATGGAAGACGAGAAACCATACTAGCTCAGACTTTTGCAGAAACTCAGAAAAAAGGTAGTAAAACCAACTAAAAATACCCAACAAGTATCCCTAGAAAACCTGAGAGATCTGTAGTATGGTCGCCAATTTTGTTGTGGGTGGGAAATCCCTCTTATGGACTATCACTTAGGGTTTTATCATGCATGCATAAAAGACCTAAAGATTCCTACTTTTTACCATCATCCCAGACCTAATCCCCATTATTCTTAAGCAAATACACAGTTAAGAAGATCAAGTGAACATACCTTATTTTCGGCATTTGATATCGATCCCTCTTCACTCTTGGTCACTCTTTGAATGCAACTCTCCTCCCAAGGCTGACCTTCATTCACAAAATACAAACAAAGAACTCCACATGCATTTGATCTATAGATTAATGGGTTAGAGATTTAATCAACATGTACGCAATAAACAATGAAAACCTCATATGGTGGGATGAGAAAAGTACTTCTTTATTATTAACTTCACTAAAGAAACTTACAATGATGAAGTTGGTCACTGCTCCACAAACCTAGTCCTGGGCTCCTCTTTTACTATGCACCAACTACTAACACACTTCCTTCTCTTCTTCATTGAAATCACAAAATGGTTGCAGAATCTTGGGCAAAGGAGAATACGAATTCGGGTAGAGTTTCTTTACTATGTTTTTCCTCCCTTCAAATGGGACCCCTACCCCTTATTTTATAGGCTAGAAGGGGCTAGGTAATTGGTTGAATGACCAACCATGCATGGCCAAAAGGTTTAGTTAACTTACCCAAAGCTGTGTATTTCGTCAACAACTTTCCTTTTTTCCAGGTAAGCATGTCTAGTGCAAATTAGGGTTATAACAAATAGGCACCCATCTGAGTACTGGCTCCTAAAAGAGCATAGCTAGTATTGGATCCATAGGGAGGAAGGTTACAACCTTCCACAGGGACATGACTCATATCAAACGAAGAAGTAGTCATCTGAGCCATGGTGCCCCTAGGTCCAATGCTAGGATTCATATATGTGGGCCAGGGAGAGGGTTGCATGGGGGAAGGCATATCAATATAAAAATGGCTAGAGACCCAAGGTGTTGACTGAGCGTTGCAGTTTTGCATACCATTGTGAAAAACAGACGGATTTTCCCCCATGAACGTCATGGGGGGGGTAGTAGTAAACAAAGGAGCAAAAGGAACTCCACTCTCCATGATAACAAAGACCCAGCATGAAATCCTATGGTCAACTAATGATCAAAGAGCATACAAACAAGTCAAACGGCCAATATGCATGCAAACGGGCTAGAGTGGATGAGTGACCTCCCTCACTAAAGAAGGTATGTCTCGTCCAAGAGGGACCTGAGACTCCCCGCTAAAGTTTGGAGGTAACAAAATTAGTTATAAGGGCCCTCGTGGGCTTAACAACCAGACGGTCAGATCCCCCCAGAGAGGTAATCCTCCATAAAGGTTGTGTTGTCTAACCCTTATCTGACTCAGGGTACAAGCAGAGTAACCCCTACAAGTAACCTATGAGATACCTAAGTCAAGCAACTAATAAACCATTATATAACTGATGCACAGGCGAGCAGTCGTAAGTCCGAATCACCGTATTGGCAGGGTAGCAAAGCCCGAAACTTTGAAAGCACTGCCTCTCACAGAGGTATGTGCACTAGCAAGATCCCCAAATATGAATCAATCCACAGAAATATCTCTGATGCTAGGTGAGTATCCAGGGGTTATCCCTTCAACTAAATTTGCGCGACCTCGTGATTAACTCCGGTGTGAGCGGAGCCTCCTGATATTACCAATTACACAATGGACTTGACAACTCCCTGTCTCAAACACATATGTTGATTTAATTGCCTTGGAGAAGGTTACTCACAAAATCCTATTCCAAGGCACTAAATCCTAAGCTAGTTTGTGCACCCTAAAAATAAAATTGTGACTAATCAATTTTAGTTTAAAGCATAAATTTTATTGGCAATGTTTACTCAAAAAGGTATGGAGGTGAAACTCATGGTGTTATGACTCTGCCAGAAAATAAATATGGATATAATGCAAAGTCTATCTTTAACTTTTCATTGAATGATATGCTAATAAAAACAGTGCAGTCTTCAATTTCAAATCTGCAATCCAGAAGTAAAATACGATCTTTCGCTAAATGTGCTAAGCTAATGAAAAAATTCAAAGACAAAAATGCCAACCAAATGCAAAATGCCTATTTTTTTGTATTTTCAATATTCTAAAAAGAAAATGCATGGACTGATAAGAAACTTGACAAATGAATTCTATAGTGTATAAAAGTAGTAACTCAAGCAGAATACCAGGAAGCCAAGCAAACAGCCCAGAAACCAAGGATGAATTAAAAATAGAAAACAAAGAGAAAGACTATGCCTGAAAATTCAACTCCAAACAAGCTTCCTGTCATCCCAGATAATCTCAACAGGATAAACACCATATCTATCCATATTAAACTCCGAAATAGCATATCTATCCGTGCTAATCCATTTCGGCATTTCTCCTTACGAGATTTCGTGTTATGTGACAACAAGGGGTCTCGCTCCTAGGTTTCTCGGGAATTGAAACTCCGGAACACCAACTCTAAACATGCTCCACTATTTCGGGGTTTCCTCCATCAGGGTTTCGTGAGTCGGGATCTCGCGAGTCAGGGTTTTGAGACTGGTGAATACATGGGGCCCGCACTTAGGTACCCTGGGTGCCGAAATATCAAAATATAATAACTTCTCCACACTCTATCTTTTGGGATTTCGCAAGTCAGGATTTCGGGACTTGCAAGTACAAGGGAATTTGCCCTTGGGTATTCCGAGTACCAAAATGCCGAATTATAGAGATTTAGCTACACACTGTTATTTCGGGATTTTTCATGTCGAGATTTCGGGACTTCCGAGTACAAGGGAATTCTCCCTTGGGTATTCTGGGTACCGAAATTTCGAAATATCGTAACTTATCCCCATGCTATTGTTTCAGGATTTCTCAAGTCAGGGTTTCGAGACTTGTGAGTACAAGGGAACTCGCCCTTGGATTTACTAGATGTCGAAACTCCGAAATACCAACTCTTAAACCTACTCATCTTATTTCGGGGTTTCTTCCATCGGGATTTCGCAAGTCGAGGTTTCGAGACTTGCGAGTACAAGGAAACTCACACTTAGGTACCCTGGGTGCCGAAATATCGAAATGTCCTAACCCATCCACCCGCTGTCATTTCGGGATTTCGCGAGTCGAGGTTTCGGGACTTGCGAGTACAAGGGAACTCGCACTTAGGTACCCCGACTGCCGAAATACTGAAATGTCGAAGTCTAAGAGGACCATTCTCTCTCATGCAGGGCTTTAAGACTTACACCATAAAATCCTCCAATAAATCCTTGGATAAAATTTCAAAAAGGGTGTCCCTGTGGGGAGATCTATCTAGGGCATTACTTGAGACAAATAAGGGAATAAATTTCCTGAGAACAGACTTGAAAATTGAATCCATTCAAAACAATATATATGTGTGTGTGTGTGTGTGTGTGTGTGTGTGTGTGTGTGTGTATTTATGTAAGCCATAGGTGGTCTTTCCGACATAAGCATGCAGTCAAAATATGTATATATATATATATAAGCCATAGGTGGTCTTTCCAATATAAGCATACAGCCACCATTTCTGATCAAAACACCATACAGACAGTCTTATACCGTAACCATTCATAATTACACAAACCATGAACATACATGTCAGAATATTAATTTTCAAGATACGAGATATAACACTTATCGAAAAAAACACCAGGTTTGATGCAACTGCTGAGAGGGGTGCTCGTTTCCACCCAACCGTAGGCTCAGCGATTCTGAATGGATTTACCACTAGCCACCCCCGAGCTTAGATCACGATGTTGTGAGACTAAATCTCTATTCGTCAGAAGTCGATAACAAAGGTTACTCTCCTTCTTCTCTGCTTATCAATCACTCTGTGTATTTTTCTAGAGTCCTTCTGATTTCTTCTCTCTTTTGATCTCTGTCGCAACTGCGCCCCTTCCACACCTCTTTCCTTCCTTTTATTTTCCGGCAAGGTTGCATGTGGCACGAAATTTCCTGTGGTGGTCAGGTCTGAGGCTTCCATGGATGGGCGGTTCACCCCCATCCCTCATTAACACATGAGGAGCCTCTTCACCTACCAACCTAGCGATTAATTCATTTCGGAGCCAGCGAGCCACTCTTGATCTTCGGGCCAATGAAGACCAAATACGGTATTGGTTTCGGTGGAAGTTAACGCCACCATTCCAGGTGCCTTCCACCACCTTTCATCAACCATCGTGGTCTCTTTTAAGCACATCCCCCTCCCAGCAGTCCTACAACATATATTCATAACATTATTTACATTCATTGACCTTTGATACTAAGGTCCATTCAAAATCACATATTCACATCTTTGAGTCTGCCATAGCTCTTGGCTAGTATAGTTATTTTTACAGACTGGGGAAAACAGGGTGTTACAATTCCCTCCCCCTTAAAAGAACATCGTCCTCGATGTTCTATCTATCAATATGACATGTATGTGCAGAGATAAACAAAATCGGATGTGCATGTTTCATGGCATCCTCCATTTCCCATGTAGCCTCATCTGGGCCAAAATGTCTCCACTGCACCTTGACATGTGCAATGGTTCAGTTTCGGAGCGGGGTTTCCTTTTGTTAGGACCACACAATGAACCTTTTTGCCCATACTTTTTTCCACCATTACACTCTTGTTCACTCACATTTAAACTCATATTATCACTTTATCCTATCTTTCCAAAGGTATACAACGTCTCTTCTCTTTACTATACGTTTAATTTGTTTTGCATATAATTTTACATCATTCTCGTACTTAACCATTGATTAGAAATGTATAAGTGTTGAAACAGTTCAAACTACAGATTAGCATTTGAGGCCTGTTGCTGAAACAACAACTCACAGAAGTTGTTACATAGTCCAGGGTCGACGATGCTGAAACACAGAAGTTGTTACACAGTCCATGGTCAACGATGATGAAACACAGAGGAAGTTGTCACACAGTCCATGGTCGACGATGCTGAAACACATAGAAAGATGTTACACAGTCCAGGGTCGACGATGCTGAAACACAGAAGTTGTTACATAGTTCATGGTTGACGATGTTGAAACACAGAAGTTGTTACACAGTCCATGGTCAAACGATGTTGAAACACAGAGGAAGTCGTTACACAGTCCGCGGTCAACAGCAACTCACACAGATTGACTACAACAGTTGCACTGTGAGCCAAGCACCAACCATCGCTACTACCTGAGGAGTGTTGAAACAGTCAGAACGCAAATCCCGTGGCCAAAATAGCCCACGATTTGCGATGCTGAAATAGCATACAGAAGAGTTGTTACTCCAGCCGTAATAGCAACACCTCACTCAACACTCGTATTAGCATTCTGTTGCGAGAGACTAGGATATCCTATTCTGGTTTAGAAAGTCGATCTGACTAAGAATAGGACTCAGATATACACCTGTAATTTTTTATCAATTGTATCGAAGGGATTCCCTCTTTAAATAAGAGGAAATCATCATTCGAAAGGATCACCAGTTTTCCTACTAAGAAATCTTTACAGATAAGGACCTACTTCAATTCCAGATTGTAATATGATACATTGATAGATGAATAAAAGACTGTTTTGAGCATCCTTTTCTAGCCTCTTCATTTCAGGGGAATCTTGTGAGAAGGGAGGGCTCACCTTCTTCACAAGATTCACCCATTAGCTTTATAGTGTGCTAGTATTATTTCTGTTTATGCTTTGAGTAAAATCTGTTTTGCTGAAACACTACTTTATTGAACTCTATCTTGTTGCTACATTGTTTTCATATAATTCGTGTTTGGGTAATTGTTAATCACTCTAGTCAGCAATCCTGTGTGATGAATTTATGAGTGTGTTAATCAGAGACTTGTGCTAAAGGTTCCTGCTTGGGAATTAGGGTCATGTTCTCTGTTAGAAATAGTTAGCTTGCAATTATTTCATGATTGTGTTAATCAGAGACTTATGCTGAAGGTTCCTTCTTGGGAATTAGGGTCCTATTCTCTGTTAGAAATAGTTAGCATGCAATTATTTCATGAGTGCGTTAATCAGAGACTTGTGCTGAAGGTTCCTGCTTGGGAATTAGGGTCTTGTTCTCTGTTAGGGATAGTTAGCTTGCAATTATTTTCATGAGTGTGTTAATCAGAAACTTGTGTTGAAGGTTCCTGCTTGGGAATTAGGGTCATGTTCTCAGAGTAGTTAGTCTTTCCTATTGCAGCATCTTGTTGTCATTTTAATGTAATCCAGGATTCCTCAATTAGTCATTTCTTTGAACTTTGAGCTCTGCAATAGGTAGATTGCTTTTCTGTAATTCAAGTTAGAACTTCAGTTCATTCAAGGCAAGTGTGATTAATATAGTTTTCTTTACTACAACAATAGGTTGCTTTTGGAATTGAGCATATATAGTGTGTGGTTACCTTTGAAATAAACAGACTTCCCTGGGTTGACAATTTATGTAGCACTTGATTGTTTAAATTAAATAAGCAATTATAGTGACCAACACCTTTCTGTCCAGTATGCATTGAAGTTCTGGTAGGAATTCTCCCTCCGGTTCCACCTGGATCACAGACCAGTCAATTATATGATTAGAATCATGTACATTATTCTTCAATAATGAAACATGGAAAACATTATGTGCTTTTACCGTGGGAGGGAGTTCTAGCCTATAAGCTACAGGTCCCACTCTATCTAGAACCTCAAAGGGTCCACAATACTGAGGTGCCAACTTGGCACAAGCTCCCATTTTCAGGGAACTCTTTCTGGGCCTAACTTTGAGATATACATGGTCTCCCGTCTTGAACTCTCTTGGAATTCTCTTTTGGTCGACCTAACTTTTCTATTGGTTCTAAGCGACCTTCGGGTTTTGTTTTATCTGAGTCATTTGTTGTTCCATTTCTTTCAACATGTTGAGTCCAAAAGAAATTCTATTTATGGGATTACTCCAACTGACCAGAGTGTTTCACGGCCTACCATAGAGGACTTCGAAGGGACTCATCTTTAAGGGTTCTTGGTAGTCATTGTTGTAGGCGAATTCCACCAATGGCAGGTAGTCTTCCCACTTATTGGGTTGATGCATTACATGCATTCTTAGCATGTCTTCTAGTATTTGGTTCACTCTTTCCATCTGTCCATCGGTTTGAGGGTGATAGGTGGTGCTAAACAGCAACTTGGTCTCTAAACTCACCATCAGTGATTTCCAAAAGTTGGAAGTGAATTTCGTGTCTCTGTCAGACACGATCTCTTTCAGCATACCATGCATTCTGAATATCTCTTTCATGAATACCTGAGCGATGTATATTTCCTTGCAAGTCGACTTGATGGGGATGAAATGAGTAGACTTGCTCAATTTATCCACCACTACCATAATGACGTCATTATGTTTGGTCGAGGTTGGTAACCCAGTGATGAAATCCATGGAGATGGTTTCCAATTTCCATTCTGGGATTGGTAATGGTTGCAATAATCATGTTGGGTGTTGGTGTTATGCTTTAACCTATTGGCACTCTATGCATTTGGCTAAGTACTCAGCTATGTCTTTCTTCAATCCAGGCCAATAGAATTGTTTCCTGGTGGCTGTGATCATCTTCTGGTATCTTGGATGACCAGTATAGGGTCTTTTATGTAGTTCATCCAGTATGAACCTCTTCAAGTCATCACAATCTGGGATATACAATCTGCTTCAGTAAGTGAGTAGACCTCCTTCCATCATCTGGTAGTCTCCGTACTTTACCACGATGGGCTCTTATTGTAGGTATGAGGTCATGGTCTGGATGAAGGGATCTGTTTCTTATGCATTTATGACTCTTTCCTTGACATCTGTCTTACAGGTGCTCACCACTGCCAGGTGAATTATTTTCATACTTCTACTAAGGGCATCGACCACCCTATTTTCCTTTCCTTTAATGTGTTTGATTTCAAAATCAAACTCGCTAAGGAGGGCCATCCACCTAGATTGTCTGGCATTAATCTTCGATTGGTCAAAAAAATATCGCAATCCACAGTGATCTATCATAAGTATAAATTCCTTCCTAGGAGGTAATGCCTCCACATTTTTAAGGCGTGCACTATAGCGGCCAACTCCAGATCAAGGGTCACATAGTTGACTTTGTGCTCATTCAATTTTCGGGACTCATAGCAGACCACACTTCCTCCCTGCATAAGGACTCCTCCGAGCCCTTCCTTATAGGCATTTGTGCACATGAGGAAGTCAGCTTCGGGATCAACGATATTCAACACGGGTACATGGGTCAGTAGACGTTTCAGGGTTTGAAATCTTTCTTCACATTTTTGTGTCCATGTAAATTTTGTCCCCTTTTTCTGGAGGGTAGTGATTGGACAACCAATCTTGGAGAATCCTTTTTATAAATATCCTATAGTATCCTACTAATCCCATAAAGGATCTAATATCTGAAACGTCCTTTGGGGTAGGCCATTCCATGATAGACCTGATTTCGTCAGCCTTCTTCAGATAGGACATGGCCTAAGTAATGTATTTGCTTCTGGAAGAATTCACATTTGTTGAATTTGGCATAGAGCTGATGTTCTCTTAGCACTTGCAGCACAATCCTAAGATGCTCTTCATGCTCTTCTCCATTCTTGGAGTAAATTAATATATCGTCAATAAAAACTAGCACAAATTTGTCTAGGAATTTGCTGAGTACATTGTTCATCAAGCACATGAAAGTGGCAGGGGCATTGGTTAACCCAAATGGCACTACCACAAACTCATAGTGACCATACCTCATCCGAAAGGCAGTTTTATGGATGTCTTCACCCTTGATTTGGACTTGATGGTATCCCGACCTCAAGTCAATCTTTGAGAAAATAGACGCACCCCCCAATTGATCGAACAGGTCATCGATCCTGGGAAAGGGGTACTTGTTCTTTATGGTTACCTTATTGAGTTGTCTATAATCTACACACAGTCTAAGGGTACCGTCCTTCTTTTTCACAAATAGGACTGGTTCTCCCCATGGAGACACATTGGGCCGGATATAGCCCTTATCCATCATTTCTCTCAATTGCAATTTGAGTTCAACTAGTTCAGGTGTGCTCATCCAGTAAGGTGTCCTAGACACCAGCACCGCTCTCAGTGCAAGTTTTATTGAGAAGTCAATGTCCCCTCTCAGAGGTAGACCCGGTACCTCTTCCGAAAATACATCTCTGTATTCTCTCAAGGTAGGGAGTTCTTTGAGGCTTGGTTTGTCGCTTTCAATTGTTTTCAATAGTTGTATTGCATATAGGGGACATCCTTTTCGGCAATACCTTCTCATTTGTAGAGCTGATATTTATCTCACCGAGACAGGTTTTCGGATCCCTTGAAGGGTTATCCTTTTTCCTTCTTTACTTACACATTCTAAGGTTTTATGGTAACAGTCCAATCTGGCTTTATGGGTGGCTAGCCAATCCATACCAATCAACAGATCATAAGATCCCAAGGGTAATATGTTAAGGGTTGCTTGGGTGGGGAATTCACCCAACATTAAATGGCAGGCTGGTATGACCTCTGCTACCCTTCTTTTGGTGCCAGTGGCTAACTGTACCAACCATGGCTTGGTAGGTTTATGTGGCTGTAGTTTACACTTATCAACATTCTTAGGGGCTATATAACTCAAGTTTGAACCAGGGTCAATCAGAATAGACACTAGATGGTTGGAAATCATACCTTCTATTTCAACCACTGAAGCTTGGTGGTTGGCTTGGTTATTATACAAGGATACATTAATTTGCGGCACACTCCCGACCACATCATTGATGGTGGTAGCTTCCTGGATGCTGTAAATTCTCTGACTATTCTGTTGTCAGTATGGACAGTCTCTAAGTAGATGTTCTTCTCTCCAACCCACACATTTCAAAGGTTCTCTCTTTGGATTATCAGCCTTCACTGGTATAGATCCAGAGGTTTTATTTCCACCCAAGGAGGGAAAGTTCTGCTGGTGCACACTCTGGGCTGGGAAGCTCATCCTTGAGTTCTTCTTATAGTTCTTAAATCTTGGGGATTTAATCCCCTTTCTCTGAAATCCCAAAATATTCTTCAATTTCCAGCCTTCGCGAGGTTCTGTCCGATGTCCAAACTGTTCATGACAATATCTTTCCTTTCAGATAGTGCCTTCTAGGGTCTTTGGCTCATCAAATTCAATTATTTTTTGATAGTCCTTAGGTAGTCCGTTGATGAAACATTGCACCTTTGCCTTTTCTACTTTTATAGAAGGTACATACCTCAGCAACTCGAGGAATCTGCTGACATATTCCTCAATAGTGATTTTCCCCAGTTTGAGTTCATAGAATTCTTTAGTCTTTTCGTTGAAATATTTTTCCGATAGATACTACTTCCGGAAGTATTTCTCAAACTATTCCCAAGACAGGTCCTCTTCGCGAACCCCTTTCACATTCTTAAGGTCTTCCCACCAAATGGAAGCCTTTCCGTTCAAGTTGAAGGTGGCCACTCGGGCCTTCAAATTTTCTGAGAAGTCATGGACTCTGAAATACTTCTTTA
>SNQJ01S0007636.1:284096-323582 GCA_010110895.2 Picea sitchensis
GGCCTTCAAATTTTCTGAGAAGTCATGGACTCTGAAATACTTCTTTAGTCCAAGCAGCCAGGCCTCTACTTCCTCTCCCTTCTTTATTTCACTGTCGAAGGAGGGTGGTTTGGCCTTCCTGAATTATTCGAATTTATGACCCTTGGAAAGATTTCACTTCTTCAGTCTTCTTCGAGAATAAGAACTAGTTTTGCTACTAGAAGAGCCCTCTGAACCACCAGCTTCCTTCCCTAAGGAATCGTCTGTCACTTGTCCTTTACCTCTGGGATGGACCTTTTTCGAGGTGCTCCTCTCAGTGTGGCCATTGATATGACCATGTTTTTTCATTTCAGGTTAGTGTTGCATTTGTCTTTGTAGGTCGGATAAGCTCTGCAGTAAAATTGCTTTAATTTCTGTTTGCTTCTCTTGTTCTTTCATCATCCTCTCATTGTCATCCTTGCAGCTTTGTAATTCGACCATGAGGTTCCTCACAGTCTCGGCTAGATCTGGAGGGGTCCCTACTGCCCTCCTTTTGTCAGACTCTTCATCTCTATTGTGGGAGCCTTCCCCCACCTCTTAGTGAGTCACCATTCTCTACATCTGCAATTTCCCCGCGATTGATCTTTCGCTTTGTGTGCAAAAGAAAAACGTTGGTTGTTAGTCAATATTTATATTCATTTATAACCAGTACATAATTCATATTTTTCACATGCACACACACACACAATAGGAGTTTTCATTCTTAACTTCGGCTTTTGATTAAAAAGGTTAAGACATGGGGTTACTCCTTTTAAGAGTGTTTCAAATGGAGCTCCTGCGCAACTCGTTCATGAGCCCAAGCAGGACAAGTGTTGTAACCATTCTCTGATACCAATTTGTTACACACCCACCACAGGGCTAGAATATTTTTTACTTTCTTTCCTTATTCTCGAGGGACAACACTCCCTGAGATTCTAAGGATCCTAGTGCAGACCCTCCTTTCCCTTTGAAGTCCCTCATATGACTATGATTATGCCCACAGTCCTTACCGAGAAGGCACTTCTGCTATCGCGATACGGGGAGTCATGAGGCAAGCGATCCCTTGCTCTCTTGACTTTCGAAGGGCCGAAACCCAAAATGGACCTAACCACTTATCGAGATTAACAGCAACCCGGAATAAGTTTGGTACTCTACCCTTCGGGGTTTCCTCCATCGAGATTTTAGGATGTGAGACGACAGGATCTCTCGCACCTGGGTTTCCCGGGAAACGAAAACTTTGAAACCTGCACACACACATATATATATGTGTGTGTGTGTGTGTGTGTGTGTGTGTGTGTGTGTGTGTGTGTGATCAACCTAATTTGGGAATTCGCAAACCATGTTTTTGGGACTGGCGAGCACAAGAGAACTTGCCAATAGGTATCTCAGGTGCTGAAACACCGAAACACCATATCTCGTCTGCACTATTATTATTTCGAGGTTTCGCAATTCAGGTTTTCGAGACTGGCGAGCACAAGAGAACTATCTGATAGGTATCCCGGGTGCCAAAACTCCGAAACACCATATCTATCCATGCTAAGCCATTTCGACATTTCTCCTTTCTGGATTTCGTGTTATGTGAGAACAAGGGGTCTCACTCCTAGGTTTCCTGGGAGTCAAAAATCTGGAATACCAACTCTAAACATGCTCCACTATTTTTGGGTTTCCTCCATCGGGGTTTCGCGAGTCAGGATCTCGCAAGTCAGGGTTTTGAGACTAGAGAATACATGAGGCCCACACTTAGGTACCCTGGGTGACGAAATATCGAAATATAATAACTTCTCCACACTCTATCTTTTGGGATTTCCGAAGTCGGGATTTCGGGACTTATGAGTACAAGGGAATTCGCCCTTGGGTATTATGGGTACCGAAATGCCGAATTATCAGGATTTAGCTACACGTTGTTATTTCGGGATTTTGTATGTCAAGATTTTGGGACTTGCGAGTACAAGGGAATTCGCCCTTGGGTATTCCAGGTACTGAAATGCCAAAATATCATAACTTATCCACACGCTATTGTTTCGGGATTTCGCAAGTTAGGGTTTCGGGACTTGCGAGTACAAGGGAACTCGCCCTTGGATTTCTTGGATGCCGAAACTCTAAAATACCAACTCTTAAACCTGCTCATCTTATTTTGGGGTTTCGTCCATCGGTATTTTACAAGTCGGGGTTTCGGGACTTGCGAGTACAAGGAAACTCACACTTAGGTACCCCGAGTGCCGAAATATCAAAATGTCCTAACCCATCCACCCACTGTCATTTTAGGATTTCACGAGTCGGGGTTTCAGGACTTGCGAGTACAAGGGAACTCGCACTTAGGTACCCTGGTTGCCAAAATACCAAAATGTCGAAGTCTAAGAGGACCATTTTCTCTCGTGCAAGGCTTTAAGACTTATGCCATAAAATCCTCCAGTAGATCCTTGGATAAAATTTCAAAAAGGGTGTCCATGTGAGGAGATCTATCCAGGGCATTACTTGAGACAAATAAGGGAATAAATTCCCCGAGAACAGACTTGAAAACTGAATCCATTCAAAACAATATATATATATATAGGTGGTCTTTCCAATATAAGCATACAACCACCATTTCTGATCAAAACACCATACATACAGTCTTATACTGTAACCATTCATAATTACACAAACCATGAACATACATGTTAGAATATTAATTTCAAGATACTATATATAACACTTATCGGAAAAAACACCAGGTTTGATGCAACTGCTAAGAGGGGTGCTTGTTTCCACCCAACCATAGGCTCAGCGATTCTGAATGGATTTACCACTAGCCACCCCCGAGCTTAGACCATGATGTTGTCAGACTAAGTCTATGTTTGTCAGAATTCGAGAATGAAGGTTACTCTCCTTCTTCTCTTCTTATCAATCACTCTGTGTATTTTTCCAGAGTCCTTCTGATTTCTTCCCTCTTGCGATCTCTGTCGCAATTCCCCCCTTCCACACCACTTTCCTACCTTTTCTTTTCTGGCGAGGTTGTGTGTGGCACGAACTTCCCTGCGGTGGTCAGGTTTGAGGCTTCCATGGATGGGTGGTTCACCCCCATCCCTCATTAACTCATGAGGAGCCTCTTCACCTACCAACCTGGCGAGTAATTCATTTCGGGGCCAGCGAACCACTTTTGATCTTCAGGCCAGTGAAGACCAAATACGGTATTGGTTTTGGTGGAAGTTAATGCCACCATTCCAGGTGCCTTCCACCACCTTTCATCAGCCATCATAGTCTCTTTTCATCACATTCCCTTCCCAGCAGTCCTGCAACATATATTCATAACATTATTTACATTCATCGACCTTTTATACTAAGGTCCATTCAAAATCACACATTCACATCTTTGAGTCTTCCATAGCTCTTGGCCAGTATAGTTATTTTTACAGACTGGGGGAAACAGGGTGTTACAGGGCCCCTATGGGTAAGTTGGTACCTCAACTTCCCGGGGTTGTAACTTTTGAATACGACCTCTATTTTAGGCACATGATAGCCCATTGGAAAGGTATTTTTGAGAACTATGCATTATGTCATCAAACTCTGACTATGTCTATAATTTGACTGTGGCGAGCCAAAAAACATTGTTTAGGGCCCCAAAACGGCCCTGGAAGTATAGAAAGATGTGTTGACATGAAAACATACAAAATAAACCAATTGGATTAGGTGGGAGGCCACCATTTTTCACCTGGAAGATGTGTAGGGCTTCAGACAACCCCAGAAGTGTAGAACCCACAATTATAAAGAAGTACAAAATAACGTGTTGAACTAAAATTGTCAAGAGGATCCAATTAGAATAGGTGGGTGGCCACCAATATCCACCTAGATCAGTTCTCCCCCATTAGGAAGAAATGGTCTCGATTGCATTGAGTTCCCCCATCGGGTGAGGAAACTTCTTCTCAATTTGGCCCTGGGTGAGTCACTTTCCTTGGTGTAGGAGCTCCCCTGCCTTGACAACCTAATAAAGTTGGATCCTATGTTGGCGAGTTCCCTTGACCTATGTGTTCACTATCTGATCAATGGATGAATATTACATGCAGTTAGGGTTGAGCTTTGTTGGTGTCAGCTGTTCTGCAATCTCTGAGGTGTCCAATAATGGTGGAAAATATGGTCGAAGGAGGTCCACATTGAACATGGGATGCAAGCCAAGGAAGAGTGGAGTGTTGAGCTCAAAATCATTGCTACCCATAGCCTTGGTGATATTGTAAGGCCCATAAATAAGTGGGTGGAGATTTCGATGGGGGCATGTAAGGTGATATTTATGAAAATGTAACCATACCTTCTCTCTGACCTGAAACTTGTGTGGTACCCTTTGTTGATCATGGCGCTACTTATACTTAGCATTGGCTTTATGCAAAATCTTATGGACCTATTGGCATATGTGTTGAATCCGTTCAATGAATCTGGTGGATTTTTCAGTCTCAGACTCAACATGGGAAGATTATTGTGTGGTTGGAAGAGGTAGTGCAACATCAATGGGACCCAAGGGTTAGAATCCCAACCCCACCTAAAATTGGATATGGTCGGTGGAGATATCAATAGCCCTATTGTAACTATGATGAACATAGGGGAAACTCTCATCCCATGTATGTGGATGCTTAGAGTTGTACATGTGTAGGATGTGCACAATCATTCGATTGATGACCTCTATTTGGTTGTCAGTTTGGGGGTGGAAAGAAGTGGATTTAGTGAGATTGGTGTCCAACAGTAACCAAAGACTCGACCAAAATGTGTTGAGGAACTTGTTGTCCCAATCAGAGATGATGTTCTTTGGTATCCCAAAATGGACCCGCACCCATTCGAAGAAGATATTGTAAGTATCTTCCACTGTGATGTTCTTCTTGCAGATTGTGATGTTCTTCTTGCAAGATGTGAGGATGGCCATATTCAAAAACTGATCAACTACCACAAATACACAATCATTGCCTTGCTTGGTGGACAGAAGGCCAGACATCTAATCCATCGAGATGGATTCCCAAGGATTCTTGGGAGTAGGAAGAGGGTTATATAGGCCTTGCTTCTTGATGGTTCGCTTAGAAATGACACAGGATGTGCAATATTTGATATACTTATTGACGTCCTATCGAAGTTTTGGCCAATAAAAATGTTTCTATGAAACTGCCACAGTTTTATCCATGCCAAAATGTCCTTCCATCTTATTGTAGTGAGCCTCCCAAATCAACTTTCCACACTCGCTTGTAGGAACACAGAGATGGCCTAGATGGCATAACAGTCAATCCTGAATGTGAAAATTGGTGACATTCGTGCCGGTACCCAAGAGCTGATAGGTGGTGGCAAAGTTTGGATCTTGCTGATAAAGTTGGGGCCACTCATATGCATCATTTCCATAGAAATGGAGCACAGTGGTGAGTGCAGCCATGAGAGGTTGACTGAGGCAATCAACGACACAATTTTTTCTCCCTATATTAACTTCATGTTGAAATGGAACTGTTGCAGGTAGGTGGACCACTTTTGATGGAAGTCATTCAGCAACTTCCCATGTATCTGTATGAACTGCAGAGGCTTGTGATCAATGTGGATGATCGTCTCCTTTCCCAGAATGTAATGTTTCCATTGACGATAGGCTTGTACAATGGAATACATTTCCTTGTCATAGGTGGGTTATTTTCGGATAGTATATGAGAGTGTCTCACTATGGTATGCCACTAGATGACTGTGTTGAGTGAGAACTGTGCCTATAGCATAGTCAGATGCATCAGTCTCAATATCGAAAGGTTGTTCCAGATTGGGAAAGGAGAGTACTATAGATGAGCACAAGCAATGCTTCAGATCATCAAATGTTTTTTGGTGTTCCTTCCCCCATGCGAAATTTTCCCTGCCACCACCCTTGGTCACTTGGCTGAGGATCCATGCAATATGGGAGAATCCCAACATGAACCGTTAGTAGAATTTGGTCAGTCCCAAGAAGCTCTGAAGCTTGGTTCGTGTGGTCAGGGTTGGCCAATAATGAATGACTTGGATACTAGCTGGATCAACATGTACCCCATGCTCATCAACAATGTAGCCCAATTATTGGACCATGTTCATTCCAAAGAAGAATTTTTCCAAGTTGGCATATAGCTTGTGCTATCGCAAAGTGCTCAAAACGTGTTGAATATGCCACATGTGCTCCTCCCAAGTTTTTTTGAAGATGAGGATGTCATCCAATATACCACCACAAAAGAGTTGGTGAAGGGTCTCAATACATCGTCCATCAACCTCATGAAAGTGGCTAGTGAATTTGTTAAGACAAAGTGCATGACCAGCCATTCAAAGAGACCTTCTTTAGATTTTAAAGTTTTCTTCCATACATCAATTGGTTTGATGGGAACCTGGTGGTAGCCAAACTTTAGGTCAATCTTGCTGAAGAAATTTTCCCCCTTGAGTTGGTCAAGAAGGTCATCAATTCTGGGAATTGGGTACCGGTTCTTGACTGAGATTTTGTTTAATTCTCTGTAATTAATGCAGAGTCACCAGGTCCTGTCCTTCTTCTACACCAATACAATCAGGCTTCTACAAGGGGGGGCGTTGGGTATGATGTGTCCCCTTTGAAGAAGCTCTTGGATTGGACACTTGATTTCATCATTTTCCATCAATGAGTGATGGTAGACTGGTCCATTAGGCAGAGGTGCACCAGGTATTAAATCAATTGGATGTTAGACTTGGCAGTGTGTTGGTACCTCGGTGGGTGAGGAGAATATGTATTTTTACTCTTCCATGATCCCATCCACTTTATTTTGTTGTAAAGAGAGGCTCTATGTAGAGGCCACAGATGTGGCGACGACCTTCTTCTTACTGTGAGCACGGATCACAAAGAAGACGAACTTCTCAGTCTATGAAATGACCTTACTGCATTTCTTAGCAGAGATTAAAGAGATAGTGGTAGGCGGTGTTACTTATGATATCATGTACAATTTTCTACCCAAATTAATAATAACACTGCGAGGTCTAGACTCATACACAACATGACGCTTCCACAAATATGGTTGTCCTGAAATAACATCACAAACTTCAAGTAGATAAATATCACACAATACCTCATATTTGAAAGGCGTGATTCCATAGGGAAGATGACATTGTTCACTGACATGGAGATCTCTTTCTTAGTGAAGAAATTCGATGGTGTAGGCTATGGGTGTGGTTTCGTCAACAGGTCCATCTCCTTGACAACCTCTGCTAAGATCATGATCTTCTAACTATCATTATCAACAATGAAATGAAGTGGAGCCCCCTTTACCCACATCTGTGAGTGATAGAGGAGTTCCCCTTCCTCTGGTTCTTCTGGTTCGCTTGGCTGGACTTTGGTGGTAGTGACAGTAGCACTAGGTTCAACATTGATAATCTTCTTCCCTCCTTCTGGATTTGATTCAGAGTCAGAATCGGCCTCTGGCTCGAAAGCCTTCAGCTCGACCACGAGTGACTTCTTGGAACGACATTCTTCGGTGTTGTTCCAAGGGATTTTATGGCATTCACGCCATTTTCTTCTGTCCTTCTTCATATTCTCATTACCGATCTTGTGTTGCGGTTTGGATTGGTTTTCTTGAGAGTGGCCATATTTTCTCTGTCCCTTGTTGTGTGGGTTGGGGCCACCTTTCCCCTGCTTCGACTGTGAGGAGTTTGCAGATGTAAACTCTCGCCTCTTCTTCTTAAATTTCTTCTCAATCTTGAAAACATATCTACAATCGTACTCAATGAGGCGATGTCCATAAACTCCATTTTTGTTTGGATGTATATATGCAAATAGTTGCAGTACTTGAGCACCAAATTTCACTCAGAGTATTTGATACCCAATTTGGTGTGCAGGGTATGGAAAATATTGGTGAAATCTGGTACTTTCTGGTCCCTTTCCCATCGCAGGGTGGTCCATCTGGTGTACTGGTCCTCGTAGCTTCCAACAGGGTAGTATTGTTCTTTAATGGAATCCCAGAAGGAATCCCATGTAGGGGTGGCCACAAATATTGAAGATTCCTCTATGTCCCTTTGCTCAGAGTAAGTATCTCACAAATCCTTAACATGGGGGATAGCCTTGAGGAGTGCAAAAGTAATATTTTCCCTATTGAAAAAATTGTGGACCGAAAAATACCCTTCGAGCAGATTCAACCATTTATCTACATCATCTGCATCTATCAGCCCTTCAAATAATGGAATATAAAAATTTTGTTGTACCTTGAAGGAGGTTGCATGTTCGCTTGATGAAGATGCTTCTCCTTTGGGCTATCGCCTAAGGATCTATGCAAAGTTGTCCATTATTTCATTCCTTTGTTGTGCAAGGGCTTCCTCAAGCAACATTTTAAAAGGATCTCCTACTCCATAATATTTCTTTTCATCCCCCATGGGTTTTTGTTGGGCTCAGTGTGACCGATCTTGAAAAGGCTCGATTGGTTCGAGTCCCAACTTCTTGTACCCAGATCTTGTCAGGGACATGCACGAAGAAAATTAAATGAATAGAAGATTGCTCTGATACCACTGATCCGGATTTAGGTGCAGAACGAACTGATTAACAAACTGAATACAATAAACACAGAGATATGGAGAACAACATAGATATACAATGAACAATATCTTCTATTGAATAAATGAAATAGGATGAAACTATAAAACTGTAGAATTGAAACAACTTGCTCGAATGGTGGTAGATATCTCTGAGAAGAGATGTGGCTGCTATGCGCATATGTCTGAGCAGAATGATTACAATGAGGCTCTAGAGGCATTTTTAACATTACTCATGATTTCCAAAACCCTAGACATCCAAAAACCTAACCCTGGGAGATGAAACACCAAAATTTATGTGGGTCCCTATGGGTAAGTTGGTGGCTCAACTTCCTGGGGTTGTAAGTTTTTCACATGACCTTTGTTTTAGGCTCGTGATGGCCCATTGGAAATGTCTTTTCAAGAACTACGCATTACGTCGTCAAACTCTGACTCTGTCTATAGTTTGACTGTGGCGAGCCAAAAAAACATTGTTTAGGGCCCCAAAATGGCCCTGGAAGTACAGAAATATGTGTTGACATGAAAACATACAAAATAATCGAGTTGGATAAGGTGGGAGGCCACTAGTATCCACTTGGAAGATGTGTAGGGCTTCATACATCCCCATAAGTGTAGAAACCACAATTACAAAGAAGTACAAAATAACGTGTTGAATTAAAACTGTCAAGAGGAGCCAGTTGGAATAGGTGGGTGGCCACCAATATCCACCTAGATCACAACCTCCAGATAGAGACTTCTGACATATGATTGAGTTTGGTTTAGCTAATATTGATGAGTGGATGGACGAGCCTCATGGAAATGTATATCCCTCAAAGATTGATATTTGAGTGGGATATCACCAGAGCAGGGACAAAGAGTAGGATATCCACATGAGCACTCTCATATGTTATCTTGAGTCCTTGCTCATACCATTGGGGTTAACCAACACACGTGACACTTTCCAGTCTTACAGGAAGTGGAAGTAGCATCTAGTGCCATTTTTTATGCCATCAATATATTCGACACGACGTGGAGGACTCACCTAAGTCAGATAGGCAGGATTATAGCCATGTCAAAGTTCTTTTGTTTAGGCTATGTGGCCTGAGCACAGGTGAAGATCCAGATTGTATTGTGTCAGTTCACATAGATCCCAACTAATAGAATAGTGTATGGCATTATCCACTACAAAGGTTCCACACTTGTATCCCTTGATCTGTGACTTAGAGAGATGATGTGTGATCCACCTTTGATAGGATATTTGGGTACTCATTTGAGTATGAGGTACCCCAAGTGAATGGGATAATTTTCACGGAGGTATTTAAACTCAACATATTGCTTGGGTACATTTATGATGATTGAGACATAATATTTCCTGGTACAGTTTGGCAGGATCTGAACAAATCAACGAGAACAGAGTTGATTCCTAGGACTAGGATTCCACCAGAAGATGGCATACCAAGGACTTGGCTTATTTTGACTTCAATGGTTACCAGTCTAGTGCAACAATAGTTAATAGGTATTAGGAGTGGTAGACTTCATATCTGGTGGTGGGATCCGGGAATTCATCTAAGTGATGGATTGATTTAGGTGATGGTCGACATAGTTGTCACAGTGATTGGTCCTCTTTACTTTTGGGACGTCAGTAGAGGGGATGTTGAGACTTTCTCTATAGGGAAAGATAGACTTGAGCCCATCCATGTACTTGTAGACTCAGACTTCAATTAGACACTTTCAGATGAGAGGATTCAGGATGGTGGCTTTAGTTCCTTCAGGGAGATTAGCTTAGGGTTCCCAGAGAGGAGGATGCATACTAGTCAGGTTTGTCTGACGGTGATGATAAAAGTGGTGCAGCATTAGCATGGTGGTATCTTTCCAGGATTAGTTAGGGACCCTGGGATCACATTATTTGACATTTCAACCACTATTAGAGAGGAGAGAACATACTTTGACTTTCTAGAGTTTACTTTTGGGAGGCTTCAGAGTAGTTTCTTGGAGGAGTGGTCTTCCGAGGAGTTGACGGAGTTTACACAACTTATGCTTGCTTGGATTATTAGCAACAATCAGGTGTATTATTGTATTAGAAACTTACAGACCAGTGATATGTGCTTTACATCATATAGACTAGTTTGGGATCCTGACGAATTTACCATCTATAGGGTTCTTTTGTTCACACAGAGGGAATTTGTGGATGATATGTTGGGAGATTGTATGGAAGATACCTGGAAAATTGCATTTGAGAGGAGGTACTGGAGTATTGGGGTCTTTCCCTTTGATACTTGGAGACTAGTTGTAGTGGATGCCCTATCAGTTGGTGACCACATAGACTTCTCTATGATGTTTTATCTTAGAGTGGGGATACATTGGGTGGGAATGATCCACGATAGTGGATGTGATCCTTTGAGGCATTATAGCTTGTGGATGCAGACTAGGCACAATGGTCGATCGACTATGATCAGAGTAACATAGCATCAACATGGTGGTTCATTTATGAGGTTATCTTGGGACTCTGGGATTTCAGTAGGAGACAGTGTAGCAGTTGACACGGATGCAAGAGCTAGTTTTTTCTCTTATGATATTGGTCTCCTAGCAGAGCATTACATTGATGGGTTGATCGAGTCATTGCAACACTGAGTAGCCTTGTTGGAGGTTTTCAGGAGGCCTCTTATGTCAATGCATTATTGGACCATGCCTTGGGCAGAGGATGCTTCACATCTTAAAGGTTGGTTTGGGATCCTAGTATCATTTTTAGTTTCATCCTGGATCAGTCGATGGAGCGTCAGGTCATGATGGAATTGCTTGGGGACAAACAATATTTGGGAAGGAAGGACTTGTCATATCCTCATTTTTTAGTCCCTCGGTTTTGTAGTAAAATATACTCATGTGAATTGTCAGTGGAGAAATAGGAGAGAAAAGGGGGTCATTTAATGTCACGTAGTTAGGAGATATTATATTATTAAAGTGACATTAGAGAATGTAAAGTAACTTTAAATTAATAAGTTACTTAATTATTATTAAAGTGATTTTTAATCCAAAAATAAAAATTAGAGGGAAAATAAGGGTTATATTTGATTTGGTAAAAAATGAGAAATATTTAGAAGGATTGATGTAGTCCAAAAGGATAAATTCTAAAAGGAATGGAGGAAGAATCTAGAAGGGGTTGGAAAAGTATAAAAGAAGGGTAACCCTCACTTCTCATTATTATGATTTGATATCTTATTGAGTGCTCTTGTAACCATCATTTTCATTAGGGTTTTGGGAAAAACCATTCCACTATTGGTTTGGTTTAAGTGGTGCAATATCCACCCTATCTAGACAAGAGGGGAATCCATCCAATATTTCCATTGGAGATAAATAAGGAGGAGGATCCATACAGGGTCTTCATTGTAGCTTCACTTGGGAGTTTTTCCTACTATTGGAGGGCTATCAAACTGTGCATGAGAGTTATGGAGCTTATTGGATAGGGCCAAGCCCAAACATCTATAGGATTCCAAAGGGTTTTAGGGAAAACTAGGTTCAAGGCACCCCCACGGGTTGAGACTAGGTCGTCTCGTGAGCTCCTGTTGAATGAGAAGTTCAGTCCCATGAATACTTATGTAATCAGGGTTTTCAATAGTCTGTCATGGTTTGATCCATGAAGTTTACAGGAGGGCACAGAAATAGACTTGCAGAGAAGACAATGCTACAGCAGACAAGCTAGGAGATATTTTGTAATTGGCACCATCTATTGGCATCTTTTCAGGTTTCTTGAGTTGATTTTTGTTTAGTAAATATTGTAGTTTCCTTGCAACCAGTAGTTGTAGTGTTTTTTGAATTTTACTAACTGCCATTAGAATTCTATTGTTGTTTTTCGAGTCTTCATAATAAAGGATGCCAAATGTTGTCACTCTCATTCAGTGTGTACTTGGATAAGTAACGTGTTCACCCAATGTGATGCATGCAATTTGTTTGTGAAAAGTACTCAATCAGTTAATAACACATATAATACAAGTATTTGACAAAGGTAAACAACCAGAACCACATAATGGACAACAGACCTTCATTTTCCTAGCATATTCCCATAGGGGGATATTACAGGTTCAAAGGAGATCAGATCGAAGAAGGTGATCTAGAGTTAGCATATCAGAATGAACTAGGGGAAGAGCAAGCATAGAAATAAGTTTGATAGTCTAATACCGACATACATCAACACATGTATGCAACCAATCAGAGGGTGACACGTGACCCATTAAGGAAGTGACACGTGTTTGGGTCACTTTGGAAATTGGAGCATGTGAAAGTCATAGATCATGGTGACATGTAGTAGCTTAGTCATCATTGAGACGTGGCAGATCCATGTCAACAGGTCCAAATGATTGGATTCCACATCATACCGGATCGAGGTTGTGTGAGAGCTTGCAAGTTAGAACCTATGGTGATCTGGTGCCCAACATACATCATGTCGACGTAAAGGTGTCCACACAAGGAGTGACACGTGGCATAGAAGGTTCTAGGGTACTTAGAGTTCTGCGGAGACCCACGACTTGCGTGGAATTTGTATAAGGGACAAATCGACGGTCGAGAGTAGAGTTGTGAGATCGAAGAAGATCGGGTCCTTTGTATTGACCATTGATTATTTCATTTGATCAATGGACAATATTTTATCACCCTCAGATCGGGATGAGAAGGGAGAAATTTCGTGATGGTTGAAAGTACATTGGTCGTTCGACATCTGATAAACACTTGGTTCCAGCCCATGGTTGTATGTAGAGAAGCTCTTGGATTTTAAACGCTCAAGAGATAAGTGCAGAGTTTTGAGCACTTGGTCACATAGAGGATTCACGCCATGGTTTAAATGTTGTGGACAAAGTACCGAGGGGTCTTGTGTAGTGAGAACTGAGGATATTGGGCCTATATAAAAATCTAGAGCAAATGCAATATTGAAGTTGTGCATAGTTTTATTTATAACTCTGCACCTGTGGACATAGATATCCCTGAGTGGGTCTTCATTAGATAGCTAAACTTATTTAAATGGATGAAATTGAGATTTCTAATCACTGAATTTGCAATTAATCAATTGTTAAAATTGTATTTTTCATTAAAAGAATTGTGAATTTCTCCTCAATTAATTTATTGTTGAAATTGCAATTTCCTAACACTAAAATATTTATCAATTGTTAAAATTGTGTTTTTCATGTAAATTTGTCCTCGGTCGTTTTATGGTTATGACATTGAAGGTATGTTCGCTCCAAAATGTTTTTAAAACTTGCAAAATAAAAATAAAAACGGAGAGTTTCTATAGGGAAACTTATGTTTTTAAAAATTGAAAATTAAAAAAAAGTTGGCGAGTTGCTATAGGGAAACTTTTGGTCTATCACAACAGCTAAAACTACATGAATAACTTTGCTYATGTATTAGCAGAGTTAGTTAGCCTTCAAGATAGTCATCAGAAAAGGTACAACGTGAGTATTAAGTATGAAAAGAAAGAGAAACAAATATGAGAGAAATAAAATAAGAAATCACCATAGGCCATTGTATAGTACTTAAATACAATGGATTTATCAATTGTCTTTATACATAGAAATAAAAATGAAGCCTATATATTTGTTAAATCTACTTTGAAATATCAGAGCTCTGTTGAAATATTCCTTTCAACTTAGTCATACAATATCATGCCCAAGAATATTCTCACATGCTCCAAAATTGAGGATAACGATGATGATCATGTCATGCTTAGATCACAGTTTATGCAGTTCTTCCCCTTTTCCCTGCAATTTTCATCTAATTCGAACTGAAAAACACTCATGACATTCTTAGAAACATAGATGCATCATACAAACTAAAATTATCTACAGTCAGAAATGTGTGACACCAAGACAACTGTTGGGAACACATTGTAGGTAGAAGAGGGGAATTTCACCTTTCAACACATTGCACATCAATACCTCAGAATTACATAAATAGTATAGTTTTGACCAGTTCCCCATAGTTCTGGCAATAGAATATTCAATAGTCCTAATTTTAACCATCTCCACACACTATCAGTCTAGTAGTAGCATTTGCAATGACTATTGTAGACTGAATGCAGGCTTTTTCAATGCTCCCTAATAGCCAAAATTTCAAGAAATAAAAATCCACTTGGACTGAATGGCTTGCACTGATGACAAAAAATCTTAGAAACAAATTTTCAATCTAGAAATTACAGAAGCAAATGGGAACAAACCATTCATCACTAGGCATGGTTTAACACACCCATCCATACAAGACAGGCCATGCTACTACAATTCTTCTCTGATACCAATTTGTAACACACTCAACCATCCAAGTCGGGACATGCTGCTAAAATTCTGCTATGTTTGAGCTATGATATAAATTTGTAGCATCCCCATCCATCCCAGAGAGTGGCCATACCACCTTACAGAAGGACTCACTTTCTTATGCAGAAACTATCATACTTAATAAATTAAAAACAAACATCTACTTTATGTTAACATACACAGAAGTACGTGAAAACGTACAGTAAATAAACACATGTGTGACATACAACATGTAATTAAGTATATATAAAGAGTAATTGTCTATTTAATAATGCCACCAACTGTATGCATACCTTCCATGAACCTCCCATCCTTAGACCACACTGATCCAAGATATCGGCAGTGGGTCACCCCGGAGCTAGGACTAAAGTCCACCCAGAGTAAAGGAAATCCTAGGATAGGTTGAGGTTACAAGGTCTCCAAGAATGATTTTGTTCATAGGAGTCCACTCATGTACACAAATTATAGTCCCTCATTCCCCACGTGGATGTCCCACCCCAGGGAGTGTGCCCCTTCTCTGCTCGACAGTCTTTCAACTGCCCCACTCCCCTTCCAAGGATTCAACAATAGGTCGAATAGGAAGTCTTAGAGAACTACAACTGTCGTGAGGCTCCCTCTAGGAAAATCACTTCCCCAACAACCTCTCTCACCTTAAAAGAGTTGCTCACATGCCTGACAACCTGCTTCTTCAATACACCTCCTAGGCCAATACAGTTAGGGTAATAAAAACAACAAAACTAGGTATGGGCTCTGGTAACGACAGCAAGCCAAACCAGTCCAGAGAAAAGTGTGGGCAGTAACAACAAAATGGCTAGGGTTCGATATGGCTCAGGAAATATGTAGTCATGTTATGCTTCATGGGATTAAAATGGGTTAGCTTCACGGGGTTTTTAGTTTTCATAGCTTGTAGGATTGTTGCAAAGGTCAATGATGGAGAAGATGGCTCAATGCATAATTCGGTGAGTGTGTGGAAACCATGGCAAGAATGGTCAAGAGAACCCCCACAACAAAATGATCTCCCCACATAAAATTGCATGTCCCAAATCAGACACCTTTCTTCATGAAGTTGCATGAGATCCACTTATCATGTGTTCCCCTTCCCATAGGAATTTAGGATAACTTCGTTTATTTCCCAAACCTTAGTCTTTAGGAAATAATAATATAATATTATTCCCTTAGAGCTAAGCCCTCTAGCTTATATCTTTTTCCTATCCTCTTAGCCCCTTTCCTTTCCCTAACTACTGGATTTTAGTCCCCTATAACTCTTTCTTCGTGGTCGTTCTGTACGCAATGATCTACTTTTTATTTTAATGATATGCATAATTACATATAAAAAATAGGCTCACTTGCCTTAAGCGATCCAAGTTCTCCGGCCTAATATTCACATAATCCTCCCAACTTATAAACACTTGGAAAAACAGTATATAAACATAATTACAATTCAGCACGGTCTCAACCTTTGGGTATTACAATCCCCTCCCCTTATTTATGCATTGTCCTCGGTGCATCATATTTACATATTACAACAAGATTTTCAAAAACATTCAAAAAGATGTGGCTATTCTACCCACATGGCCTCTTCGTGCTCCCACGTTGCATCCTCTGTACCATACCACGTCCATTGGATATTTACTATCCCTATGGCTTGATTCTGGAGATGCTTGATTTTCTGGTCTAGAATGCGTATCGGATGCACTTGAAAAGCGCCTTCTTGCTCCACTTGAATCACATTCCAATCAATAACATGATTAGCATTAGGTATATATTTCTTAAGAAATGATACATGGAATACATTATGAATGGTCATAGATGTAGGTAATACAAGCATATAATCTACAAGTTGAATCCTTTCTAGGATTTCAAATGGCCCATAGTAACGAGCTTCCAATTTGGAACAGTTTCCCAACTTTAGAGAACTCGTATTGGCCTTCACTTTCAGAAACACATGATCACCAATACAGAATTCTCTGTGAATTCTTCCCTTATCAGCATAGATTTTTTTCCTGTCTTGAGCAGCCTTTAAATTCTACTTTATCTTTGACATCTTCTCTTCCATTTCCCTGAGAAAATATGGCCCAACCACTGCTCTATCAATTGGGTTGTCCCAACTTATCGGTTTGTTGCACTTTTTTCCATAAAGTGCCTCAAATGGGCTCATCTTTAGAGATGCTTGGTGCCCTTTATTGTAAGCAAATTCTACCAAGTGTAGATAGTCTTCCCATTTAGATGGTTTGTCCATCATGTACATTCTTAGCATATCCTCTATTACTGTTCACCCTTTCTGTTTTCCCATCAGACTCGGGATGATAAGTTGTGTTGAAGTTCAAATTTGTTCTGAACCCTTTGAATAATCCCTTCAAGAACTTTGAAGTGAACTTTGGGTCTTTGTGAGACACAATTTTCTTGGGTATGCCATGAAAGCATTCTACTTCCCTCATATAAATATCAGCAACATTGGTTTTCTTGTGAGTAATCTTCATTGGAATGAAATGGGAAGCTTTAGTAAGCTTGTCCACCACCACCATGATATAATCATGTTGCTTTGTTGTTCTAGGAAATTTGGTGATGAAATCCATTGAAACCACTTCCCACTTCCATTCAGGATTGGGAAATGGTTGCAGCAACCGAGATGGGTGTCTCTACTCATCCTTTACCTTTTGACACTCCAGACATTTAGCAATGTACTCAGCAATTTCCCTCTTGATTCCTGGGCAATAGTATTGGCTCTTGACAACGGCAATGGTTTTCTGATATCCTGGTTGTCCAGCATAAGGTACAATATGCATCTCTTTCAAGATCATAATCCTCAATTCATGAGAATTGGGTACATAAATTATGTTCATGTACAAGAGAATTTCATCATTTCCCAATTTATAATCTTCAACCTTATGTTGCATTTTACCTTGTTGTAATTTTGTTACTATCTCCATGTACTGCAAATATGCTTTTGCAGCCTAAAACAATCTTGCTTTAAGATCAGTTTGATACATGCTAATGGTTGTAGCATGTAGTTCATGCACTCTCCTGCTGAGTGCATCATCCACTTTGTTATTTTTTCCTTTGATGTGCTTGATATCAAAGTCATACTCACAGAGAAACTCTAACCATCTACTTTTTCTAGCATTTAGAGTTGGTTGATCAAATAGATATTTCACACCATTATGGTATGTCCTCAACTCAAACCTTTTTCCCATGAGGTAGTGCCTCCACTTCTTCAAGGCTTGCACTATGGCTTCCAACTCCAAATCATGAGTGGAATAGAGCCTTTCATGCTCTTTCAATTTTATGGATTCAAAACATACCAAAAAATCATTCTGACCGAGGACTCCACCTAGTCCTTATTTGCATGCATATGTGCAAACCATGAAATCCTCATTGGGATCTGCAATGCTCAAAATTGGAGCACTGGTTAACAAATGCTTCAATTGTTGGAAGCTCCTTACACATTATGTTGTCCCTTGGAACTTCACCCCCTTCCTTTGCAAGGAAGTGATTGGGTGAGAAACCCTTGAAAACCCTGCAATAAATCTTCTATAGTAGCCAGCTAGACCCATGAAGGATATAACTTTTGTCACATTCTTAGGTGTTGTCCGCCCTTTAATAGCTTCAATATTTCTAGAGTCCACTTCTATCCCTTCTTTGGATATGATATGCCCCAAATAGTGAATTCGGTTCTGATAAAATGAGCACTTGCTCAATTTGGCATGCAATTGGTGCTCTCTTAACACTTGTAACACCATCTTCAAGTGATGCTCATGTTCTTCTTCTAACTTGGAATATACAAGGATGTCATCCAAAAAGATAATGAAAAAATTGTCTAAGTATTCCCAAAAAACACTCTTCATTAAGCACATGAAAACAATTGGTGCATTTGATAGCCCAAATGGCACCACTGTGAACTCGTAATGACCATACCTTGTCCACAAGGAAATCTTGATGATGTCTTCATCTCTAATTCTTACCTGATGATAACCAGATCTGAGTTCAATATTTGAAAATATCCTTGCATCCTTCAACTGATCAAAGAGATCATTAATCATTGGCAAAGGATACTTGTTCTTTATGGTTACTTTGTTCAATTATCTAAAGTCAATACACAGTCTCAATGTCCCATCCTTCTTCTTTACAAACAAAATTGGGGCACCTCAAGGTGACATACTTGGGAATATATATCTCTTCTTTAGAATTTCTTCAAGTTGCATTTGTAGTCCCTTCAGCTCTAGTGTAATCATCATGTAGGGAGTCTTGGATACTGAAGATTCTCTAGGAATTAAGTTTATATAAAAATCAATATCTCTCTTTCAGGGTAGTCCTGGTATCTCCTTGAACACATCCTCAAAATCTTTCAGGACTGCATGATCCTCAAGATTTGGCACCTTATCCTTAGGTGCTTCCTCCATATGAGCTGCAAATATTTCGCAGCCCTTCCTGTAACACTTCTTCAACTGCATTGCTGAGATATCTCATACAGTAACTACCTTGGGAATTCCTTGGACAGTTCTCAGGTTCCCTTCCTCATTCAAGAAAATAAATTCCTTGTTATGACAGTCTAAGATAGCATGGTGTTGGTCTAACCAATCCATACCAATTAGACAGTGATATGAACCCAAGGGTAGGATGTTCAAATCTGCCTTGGTACTTAGCCCATTCATGTCCATTGGACATGATTTAACTATCTCAACAAAGTTTCTCTTGGATCCTGTAGCTAGCTACAGCAACTAAGATTTCCCATGTGTGTTTCTTGGAAATTGCAATTTCTCCACCACCTTAGGATCTATGTAACTATGACTAGCTCTTGAATCTATTAAATAATAAAGGCATGGTTATTGATCATACCTTCTACTTCAATCACGTTTGATTGAAACTCGTCTTTCTTGTTTTTCAGGGCTACATAGATCCTTGGAACACTTCTTCCCATGTCCTCCATTGTTTCAGCTTGTGGATTTTCGACAGCTCTCACTTTGTCACTCCTGTGTGGGAAATTTCTATGCATATGATATCCTTTACAAACCCAACATTGAATGGGTGTCTGCCTTATCCTTTGCCCACCTATATCAGTCATTATGGGATCTCTAGGGGTTTGTTTTCCCTGAGAACTATTTCTAAATAAGGGTGGCTTGTTCCCCTTCTTCCTATGTTCCATATTAAACTTCTTCTTGTCTTCCCAAGCTCTTTGGAAAGTAGGCTTTCCATTCTCTTCATCGTATAAGCACTTGTCTCTTCTTATGGTTTCCTCCAAAGTTTTCGGATCATCATACTAAATTTTATCACTGATGAAAGATGACATCCCACTCAAATATTTTTGTATCTTAATTGCCTCATCTTTGATGAAGGAGACATACTTCAACAGTTCCAAAAATTTTCTTTCATACTCATAAATGGTCATGCTGCCCAGTTTGAGTTCAAATAATTCTTTCATCTTTTTGTCATTATACCTCTTAGCCAATTATTTCTTCTCAAAATGCTTCTTGAATTCCTTCTATGTAAAATTATTCTCTCTGATGTGTTGCACTTTCACAAGTTGATCCCACCACATGGATGCCTTTCCTTTAAGCTAGTAGATAACAATTCTTCCTTCTGCGTGAGAAGAATAATTATGCAATTGGAAATATTTTCTCATTCCCAAAAACCATGTCTCGGCATCTTCATCTTTCTTGTGCTCTCCATCAAAGGTAGGAGGTTTGATCTTGTTCATTTCTCCACTCAATTCATCCACCCCAGACCTCTTACGATGCTTCCTGATAGGAGATGGACTTTGTTAGCAATATGTAAATCTATTTGGCTGATAAACAGATGACGAAGGTAACTCTTTCAACCAACTTTGAGACCCGAAACTAGGCTTTCGGATCTAGGGAGGGCTCTCTCAGAAATGGCGTGGTCTCCACACAGGAAATGACTTTGAAAACAATGGCTAGATTTAACACCGATGGTAAAATGGTTTCTGGTTATATTGGTGCAGAAAAGTAAAACTTGGGCTATGGGGTCAATCTGAGGAAGAGACAGAACAAATGACTCAGTGACTGGATTCGAGAGGAGAAGGCTAGGTGAGCAACAGCCTTCAGTGTCAACCGTAAAGTGTGGTGGGAGAAAAACACATGAAGTAACTCAAGAGCGTCATTGTGGACGAATTCGAAGTTAGCTTGAGAGGAAAACGTTTTGTCTAAGTGGCGCAAAAAAGGGGCATTGTATAGAGAATCCAGAGGTTTGAAAATTCATTCTGAAATAGACAGTATGAGATATGAAATAAAAGGTAACAGGAAACACATACCCAAAGAAAGAGACATAATACATCTGACTATCACAACTAGAATATTTTCATCAAATCACAGGACCTTTGCATTAAATTTGGGTCAAAACCTTATATTACATACAATAGTAGTCGTTTTCTCAAAATTTCCAACCAACCTAGCTTACATCGAAAAGATGAAATATATAAATGAGGGCACTGCTTGGGCTGCCCTGCTTTCTAACTACTAACCCTAAACTAGGAAAAACCACGCCACATGCGCCAGAGACTCTTTGCATGGCACTATCCAAAAGTAGGCAAAAATCACGCTTGTCTACTAATGACTGCCTTCAGGTTCCCCATGGGGTCTGATCGTAGGTCAAAATCCGACGTAGGGAAAAATGTGTCAATGTATCTCTTGATCGTGTATCCTAGCGAACATGTCTCTGTCAAAAACTTGTTGTCTACAATGTTGGTTTCGTCTTTTGTTATGCGCCTATTTGCTGGAAAGTTGTGCGCAAAAAACAATTGTTCAATTCTCGTGACCGTTATCAAAATGGTAATATGCTTCAGAGGATGCGTATCACTCAAAACTAACGTGAAGAAGAATGTCGCTCGTTAAACCTTCTCTTTTTGTTCGCTGGCAAGAGCCACGTAGATTTCATGTTCGGATGCTCTATATTCTTTGGGATTCTATGTGTGCCTTTCTTCTGCCAGCCTTTGCACCTCTTGCAGCTGGACAATAACGTTTTGTGCCTCTTTAAGCTGCCTTTTCAGCCATGCCACGTTCCCTCTGCAACTTTGTCCAGCCGATGCTTTCGCGGTCTTTGTCGCTAACTACTCCTTTAATTCCCTATTCTTGTGATAAATCTAGGCAATAGCCATCCTTTCTTGCTTCATCTGTTGAGATGGTGCTTCCTCATTCGTTCCCGCAACATCTGCTTTCCTTGTTCTTATCCTGCATTCCCGGCTCGATTTCTCAACAGGTTCTAGCTGGGTGATGCGTCTGAGTAGTCCTCCAGCTGCTAATCTGACACACGGTCCTTCTGGAATTTTATCTTTCATGATCTCCTCATTCTTTCTCGACCTACCCCTCCTCCGAGGCAGCTGTTGTTTGGAGGAGGAGGCTCTTGTCGTCTCCCTCTTCTGTATGAAATTCTCTATTTCGGTTGTTCTGCAACTTGATCTGGTATCTTATATAAGTGAAATAATGGTTTCTTCCACGTCTTTGGGAATGGTCGTCGCAGATAAGAAAGAATTCCAATCTCTTTGAGGTTCGTACCTCGTAGTTCTATCGCTTTGAGCGCCCTTTCCTGTGCTTTGAGAAGCTTCCATGGCGTGACCAAGGTATACTTTGCCCGCAACATTTTGAACGAATGCATCGAGGAGCGATTCTGAACAAATTGGATTGGCAAAGGGAAACTACGAAAAGATCTTTGGACTGGTTCTATGACTGGAGGGCACGCCGAGCATCTGAGATTTATAACGAATCGGCTAAGAGAGGAAAACATGATGGAAACTAATGAATTTATGGTGATGAGATGTTTCAATTCAAACTTCAGGTTGTTCATGGAAAATCCCCGCGTGTGGAATGCAAGTGATACATTTTGTTATGCATGTATAATACGAACACTGCAATTTTTCATTCCCTCGGCCTTCATGATGAACTGATAATAACTATGGAACTTGTCAACACAACCTTTATTAACCACTTCACTCGACCATGGTACGTAAAAATTGGCTTCTTAACGGGATTCAACCTTTTGGGAAAAGACATGCCCGTACCACATATATAGTTTTCGACTCTAACACCCTTTCCCATTTCCAAGGGCCAACCGACCATTTTCTAACTTCAACCTCACGGTGTTATGAACCTGACTTCACATGTTTGGGCACATGGATCATAATGTGACTCAAAATCGAATCTAAATGGAATGAAAAATGGCGGCGCTAATAACTAGCTCCAACGGGGATGCTATCCTCCCTGTGAGGTAGCAAAGAACAGTAGACTAGGTGCATGACCATTGGGATTTATTCGACATCTTGACACTAAGTAATATAAACGACAGACAGAAAAACAAACTAGAATCGATGACACAACTTCTAAGAGTTCAGCATAAACTTAGGGCCTTCACTTTGGGCTTCAATTCTTTGTTGACCTACTGACTCGATGCAATTTAAACGACTATTTACAATGACAAATGACTTAAACGGACTTTATTTCATCAGGTAACGTTTGAGGAACCTATCGTTTATAGACCCCCAACCAAGACACTCTCCATCCAGTCATTTCAAGAAATAAGCATTGTCTTCGTAGTACGTGTCGATTTTGTACAGCCCCATCCAAAGGTGATCGAACTTTCTTTGTTTTTCTTTCTCTTCATTTCTCGCATCCCATCTCAGCACCAGATCTCCCACCTAAATATATTCCTGCTTGGAATGTTTGTCAAAATATTTCTTTATCCTCTCCTGATGGAGTTGAGATCGATTATACACCTGCTCCCTCTCTTGTTGCGTGTGAATCAGCTGGTTTATCCTCCCCTGCACATCATTTGTCTTGGCCTCCTTCTCTTGCAACAATTTCCTAATGGGCGATCCCAGTGCAGTAGGGAAGATCGCGCCTGTGTCATAAATGATCTAAGAAGGTGGCGTTGATATGGACTTTTTGGTGGTAATCCAATCTACCCACATCGCATAGATAAGCTTCTTATGCCAGGTTCTCTTATTGTCTTGCAAGAGCTTTTTGATGATTCTAGTCAGGCTCTTATTCAAGGATTTCGCCCTATTTCACTGTGGATAATATGTCGTAGAATGCGCCAAGGTTATGTTATAATCCTGACAGAACTTCTCCATCCTTTTAGACTTGAATGCGTCYGCATTATCTATTATGATCCTAACAGGACACCTGAACCTTGACAAAATGTTTGTCTCCAGGAACTCTATGATGACCACGTCGGTGGCTTGCTTTGTGGGGACCTCCTCAATCCACTTTGTAAAATAATCGGTGGCCGTGTGAATCCATTTATGATGCATGGAGGGTGGTGGGTTTATCTCTCCTATGAAATCTAGGCCCCACTGCATGAAAGGCGCTTCGCCTGAGGTTGGCTTTAACATCATAGGTTGTAGCTTTCTTCTCCCGTTGAAAATCTGGTACTTGTGGCAATTGGAGACCTCTTTATATACGTCAACGAAAATCGTTTGTCAGTAATAACCAGCCCTCAGGATCTTGTGCGCAGTGGTCTTCCAATAGTGGTGCCCTCCGCAGTTGCCTCTATGAAACTTTTGTATGGCCTGTTTCACTTCGTCTTCCAACAAACATCTTAACAGTATTCCTCCGGGATATTTCCAATACAGTGAATTGTCCAAAACGCATAACTTAACTGCCTTAAGATTGAGGAATCTTGCCTTAGTATTTCTCATGCCTAGAGGGGCCTGGATATTTTCTAAAACATATATGATGTCTGCATACCATGGTGAATCAATGAAGTGTTGAGGTATCTGCGCATATTTTTATTCTTGAGGGCACTCTGACAAATCGACAATGAAGTTAATACCTACAGCATCGCATTTCGACTGCACCATCAACTTCGTGAGGCCCTGACCCTTGATCAGCTTTGTCAACTTGATATCAAGGTTGTATTCTAACATAGTTGCTATCCACTTTCCTCTCCTTCCTTCCAAATCAGGCTGAGTTAGGATGTCTTTTACTGAACTGTTGGGTACACAGGCGATGACATGGGAGTACAATATGTATGTCATGAATTCCTTCAAAGATTTGACTAAGGTATACACCTTCTTTTCCATAATGTCATACTTTAGGGGGGCATCATGCAGCGTCCGACTGAAGTAGGTTATGGGTTTATCAAAATCCTATTTGTCCTTCTGCAACAGTACTCCGACGATAGTGTGTTCTGAGGCGAATGAAAAAAGGAGGAAATCCTTCATAAAGTCCAAGCTGGATAACACCAGGGCTTTAGTCAGAGCCACTTTGATATCTTCGAAGGACCTCTTGGCCTCTGGGTTCCATTTAATCTCGTTTCCCTTCCTGAGCATACAAGTTATATGTTTTACAATTTCCTCCAGGTTTGGGATAAATCTCCTCAAAAAGTTCACCTTACCCAGGAAATATTGTACCTCCTTTTTATTGCATGGGGTGTCGATCTTCAAGTTCCCTTCAACCTTGCTCGGGTCTATTTTAATACCTTCTTTGGAAATGATGTGCCACAACATCTTTCCTTCCTCCACCACGAAATGAGATTTCTTTGGATTCAGTGATATGCCAAACTTTCTGCACTTTTGGAAAACCCTCTTCAGGTGCTCGAGGTGTTGTTTGTCAAAGGTAGAATACATTGTGATGTCGTCGAGATAAATTAAGATGATTTTTTCCTTCTCATCAACAAACACGATTTCCATTTCCCTTTTAAAAGTGGCACCAACGTTCATCAGGTCGAACAACATTTTAGTGTACATAAATGTTCCCCACGAAGTGGTAAAGGTCATCTTCTCTCTGTCATCCGGGTGGACCATGATTTGGTTATATCCTGAGAAGTCGTCCAGCATGGACATCTTATGAGTCCCCACTACCTTTTGCAAGATGTAGTCCAATTCGGGAAGGGGGTAGTGGTCTTTGAGATACACCTTATTCAAATTTCAGAAGTCTACACACAGTGTAATTTCGCCACTTTTCTTTCTCATAGGTACTAAGTTAGCTACTCACTTAGAGAATCTTAAGGAAGCAATGATTTTGGCATCGAAAATCTTCTTTACCTCCTTCTCGATTAGCGGCAGTAACAGGGGGTTTATCCATCTCAGCTTCTATTTGAAAGGTTTCTGATCTTCCTTGAGAGGGATAACATGTTGGATCACCTTTGTCTCATACACTTCCAGATCATCGTAGTTCCACGCAAAAATGTATGGAAAATCTTTCATGAGTTTTATGTAATCCTTATTAACCTTCGGACTGAGTGTTTTTGATAATTTTACCATCTTTGGCTCTACCTTGGTCCTGATGTTGCAGTATTCCACATCTTCTGCACTTGCGGTGATTTTGGGGTTCTTAGCCACATCATTTTCGTCAATAATATTTTCTAGCGGCACCAACCCCTTTGGAATAATATTGTTTTTCAGTTGTATTATATCCCTTCCTTTGATCTGGTTCTGGAAAGGGTCGTCGTCATTGCATGCTTCTGCGCCCTCATCTCCGTCATCGTAGTATTCCCTGTTAATGTTTGTGTTAGTGAACTCATCACTCATGAGGAGGAACCTTTCCACCTGCTTGTCATCGTCAAACACCTACCAGTGTTTGATGTTGTCAGGTATTGTCGGTTTGTGCTTGACCTCTATTTCATATATTTTATCTGTAAGAATGGGAATCTTGAAAACCGAGGCCAAGGTGGACAACGCGTCGGTGATCTGATTTATTTCTCTGGGGATAGAAGTCAGTTCATACTCCGAAAATCCTTCGAGAATGTCCAAAGCCAGATTTATGTATGTGCGCAGTATGGGGTGTTTGGTATGATACACACCCTTCACCTGATTTATGATCATCTCATAATATCCACGCACTTCTATCCTCTATGTGCCTAATTCTTTCAAAACTTGTAAGCCCAAGATCAACTCTTCATACTCGGCCATGTTGTTAGTGCATTCAAACGCGAGCTTGTATGAATGCAACTTTTTTCTTACTTTAGGGGGGCTAACCCATATACTAGCCCTAGCTCCTTCTCGATTGACTGCACCATCAAAACTCATGTTCCACACCCTGTTTTCCATGCGGTCTTCTGGGTCGACGCACTCTATTTTTTCCAGCACAGTTTTCTCGTCAGTTGTCGTGATGGTCATCAATCCCTCTTCTCCGAAGATAAAATCATTGTAGAATATAGACAAACCTACTTCAGTTTCGACGGCATATATAGGATGATTGTGGGGCTGCATCTTGCTTCTTACCATGTATTTCAGCAGCACTTCCTTGTACAGCCTTCTGTCGTGGACAAAAACAGGGATAGTGGAGTAAGTCATATCCATCTACAACGTGCCCTTCAACTTTGCAGCCTATGATCTCGAAAGAAGCATGTCAAACTTCGGGGGTATGTCTGCGACAACTATGTCCATAACCATGTTCTTGGCGAGGATTTGAGCCAACGATACAACCAGGTCTTTGATAAGACCCAAACATTTGACTTTCCTCGAATCGAAGGAGAAAAGGTCCTTGTATGGTCTAGTGACTTCTAAACCCAGCTCGTCCATGACCACCTTCGGCATGAGATTGTGTGATGCACCAGAATAAAGCATGGCATTATGCAAGTTTAGATCATAGATCTTCATACTAACATAAGAAGGGGGGACATCTTCATCATCGCTTGTCTCTTCGTCGTGAGAACCAAACAAGATGGCGGGGTAGTCATCTCAAATGTTTAGAGTATCGAGGGCCCCTCCTATTTTAATAATTTTAATGATTTTTTCCTGATACTCACCCTTTCTATTCATCTCATTGAATGGGACGGAGATTTTGATTTTGGACATTTCATGTTCAAAATTGAAACGGGAAAAGGCTTTTTCTACCTCTTTTCCGCTCATCTCTAGGCATGTCTCCCGGGATTTTTTGGGTATTTCCTCCTTCGACTTCGCCTTCTCGGCTACATCCTTGGCTGCGTTGTCCTGTCTTGGTCGGATCGTGGAAGGCATGTTCGTTGTCTGTTTGTTTCGCCTCGATAGGTACATATTTACTCTAGAGGTTGTACTTCTTTTGGAACTGCATGATATCATTCTGATAACCTTTCTTAGATTCTTTTGTCTCCCAAGACAATGCATCATCTATTTCAAGTATCATACCATTGTCAGTTTCCAGCGCGAAGTCTTCGTTTTGGCTCATATATCGATTATGTTCGCTCTTTGTCAAGAACACGTTCGGGTTTTTGTCATCACAACAATGCATCTGGTCATCGAAAGACTGGTCAAAATCCTTGTTTGCGTAGTTTTTCTAGAAAGGAGGTCTCATATGTTGGTCACCTAGGTCCCGCTACTTTATTTGAGGAATCTGACCCCTCCGAAGATTTTGATTTCTGGGTTGTGGGTCATTTTGTTCTCGCGCAGCAGGTCTGCTTCCCATGGACAATCTTTCCATCAACTTTTCCATGGTCTTCATCATCATGTCGAATTTGTCGTCTGAGGACCGCGACGTCGACGGCTATGCATCTCCCTGGGACTTTTGTCACCCCGATTGAACTTTGGTTTGATTTTTCCCGATGCCGTCGTGTTCACTTCAACCTTGACATCATTACTCATTATGGCATCCAGACTCGCTGATCTTCTTTCTCTCAGCAGCAGAGCAAAGTCACTATCGAAGGAATCTATGTACCGCAACTGCACAGCTCCGGGAGTTGGCTTTACTTCAGCAGGAATGGAGTTGTATACCTTCAAAAAATTAGTCGAGAAATCTTGCACTGTTTCCTCCAATGCTTTCTTCATGTTATTGTATTGTCTTAGCAGCTGCAAAGGGTTTTTCTTATCCCCCTATTTATTTAGGAAGGACCTTTTGAATGCTGCAAAGTCCTGAATGCTCGCGGGCGGGATGGATTTGAACCACTTTCTTACGTCTTCCGAAAGGATTTGCGAAAAAAGCCTCTTTGTTTCATCTGCGTAGTCTACATCCTCCAGGTTGACAAAGTCGTTAAACCAGTCCAAGTGTTTCTCAGCGGAAACATTTCCCTCAACATCGTAGAGTCTGATTCTTTGGCTATAATTCTGAGGCAAGTCGTGTAACTGGGATGGTAGGATGAGGGGAGAAAATTTGGAAGCCATATCCCTAGGGGGATTCAGATTTTAGGGGATATTATTTTTCACCAGGGATCGAAAATTGTTCGGGTTGAAAACTCTCTTGTCCAAACTGGTTTCTGACTTAGACCTAAACAGAGTTTGCTCGAAAAGTGCGTCAAACTCAAGGTCATCAATGCTCTGCACGCCATCCTTGGGCAAGGACAGACTTTTCATCAAATCACAGGACCTTTGCATTAAATTTCAGTCAAAAACTCAGATTACATACAATAGCATTCGTTTTCTCAAAATTGCCAACCAACCTGTCTTACAACAAAAAGAAGAAATATATAAATGAGGGTGTTGCTTGGGCTGCCCTGCTTTCTAACTGCTAACCCTAAACTAGGAAAAACCGTGCCACGTGTGCCAGAGACTCTTCGCATGGCACTATCCAAAAGTAGGAAACAATCACGCCTGTCTACTAATGACTGCCTTCAGGTTCACCACGTGGTTTGATCGTCGGTCAAAACTGGCATAGGGAAAAATGTGTCGTTGTATCTCTTGATCGGGTATCCTAGCGAACATGTGTCTGTCAAAAACATGTTGTCTGCAATGTTGGTTTCGTCTTCTGTTATGCGCCTATTTGCTGGAGAGATGTGCCCAGCAAACAATTGTTCGATTCATGTAACTGTTATCCAAATGGTAAGATTCTTCAAAGGACGCATATCACTCAAAACTATTGTGAAGAAGAATGTCACCCGTTAAACTTTCTCTTTTTGTGCACTGGCAAGAGCCACGCAGATTTCCTGTTCGGCTGCTCCGCATTCTCTGGGATGCTCCGTGTGCCTTTATTCTTCCATCCTTTGCGCCTCTCATAATTGGACAATAATGTTTTATGCCTCTTTAAGCTACCTTTTCACCCATGCCACATTCCCTCCATGACTCTGTGCAGCCAATGCCCTCGCGTCTTTGTCGCTAACTGTCGCTTTAATTCCCTGTTCTCCTGATAAAGCTCGGAAATATCTAGCCTTGCTTGCTTCAGCTATTGAGATGGTGCTTCCTCATTCGTTCCCACACCGTCCACTTTCCTTTGTCTAATCCCGCATTCCCGGCTCAATTTCCTGGCAGGTTCTAGCTGGCTAACGCGTCTGAGTAGTCTTTCAGTTGCCAATTCAACGCGCGGTCCTTTTGGAATTTTAGCTTTCATGATCTCCTCGTTTTTTCTTGGCCTGCCCCTCCTTCGAGGCAGCTACTGTTTGGAGGAGCAGGCTCTTTCCATCTCCCTCTTTTGTATGAAATTCTTTGTTTCTGTTGTTCGGCAACTTGATCTGGTATCTTATGTAAGTGAAAGAATGGTTTCTTCCACGTCTTTGGGAATGGTCGTCGCACGTGCGAAATAATTCCAATCTCTTTGAGGTTCGGACCTCGCAATTTTTCTGCTCTGCACGCCCTTTCCTGTGCTCTGAGAAGCCTCCATGGCATGACCAAGGTATACTCTGCACGCAACGTTTTGAATGAATGCATCAGGGAGCTATTCTGAACCAACTGGATTGATAAAGGGAAATTGCAAAAAGAGCTTAGGCCTGGTTCTATGACTAGAGGGCACGTCGATCATCTGAGATTTATAATGAATCGGCCAAGAGAGGAAAACATGTTGGAAACCAATGAATTTATGGAAACGAGATGTTTCAAGTCAAACTTCAGGTTGTTCATGGCAAATCCCCGCGTCTGGAATGTAGGTGATACGGTTTTTTGTGCATGTATTATATGAACGTTGTGATTTTTCATTCACTCGACCTTCATGATGAACTGATAATAACTGTGGAACTTGTCGATGCAACCTTTATTAACCACTTGACTCGATCGGGGTACGTAGAAACTAGATTCTTAACGGGATTTGACCTTTTGGGAAAAGACATGCCTGTACCACATATACAGTTTTCGACTTTGACACCCTTTCACATTTCCAAGGGCCAACCAACCATTTGCTGACTTCAGCCTCACGATGTTACGTACCTGACTTCACATGTTTGGGTGCATGGATCGTAACATGACTCGAAACCGACTCTAAATGGAAAGAAAAATGGTGGCGCTAACAGACTTGAGTTGTTGAGTGCTCTCCTATTGGAATGTCTTTGGGAGTGATGGTGATATATGCTACCACTCCTTTTTCTTCTATTCTCATCAGGGGACTTGTGATTTCCTGATTTGTTGGAGCCACTCTCCTTATCCAATTTATTTTCAATTATGTCCATGATCTACATTAACTTCATATTGAAGTCTTTATGTTGCTCTTTGGATTTCATGATCCTTTCATTATCAGCCTTGTGACTCTGGACATCTTTCTACAAATTTCTAATGATCTCCACCATATTCTTGTTTTCATCTTTTCCTTCTCCATGTCCATTGGAGTTTGTTCCTTCCATACCCAAATGGACATCCATTCCTCCGATCTCATCTTCCTGGTTGTAATCCCACTGTGTATCATCCATCTCACTACACTCTGTGCTGATCAATCTGTCGTTAATTATGCAAAATGTGTAGCCAACAGAACCTTGTTAGGCTAATTGATTCAAGAATTTTATAAAAACATGAACCATTTTGGTTCAATAACCTACCAGACTTATTTCCTCTGATTTTTTGAGTAGTTGTCTAATCAGTCCCCTTTTTTGGGTGAAAACCAATGATTTGTGGTCCCGAACCTTTCCAATGACTGCTTCCTTACTCAATTCTAAGCTTTGAGCAGAAATTTATGGACCTTTAAAACTTGTGCTTTTTCTCTACTGCACTCCTTTTGCAGATGATCTCTTTTCTATGAGTTAAATGGCTCTTAGATATTAGCTAGATCCTATCATAAAGTTACCAAGTCTTCAATACCTCTTCTAATGCAGGTCTGAACCAGACAAAGCCCACGGGCTTCCTTCCTAACCCATTTTCCTTCTTTAACATAGTTTTCAAGCATTAGCCTCATCTTCTTTAGCCCCCAATCACAAATGACCATAGGCTATGACCAAGCACTAGAAAATACGAGAATTCTCGTAGAATCTCTACAGAGCTTCGTGCTTCATAGGTTCTCGCATCAACATACACACATTAGCCCAAAAACTAAGTTCTTCGAACTTCCGGAGTCTCGTCAGCAACCACGCACCAGGGGGTGCTACATGGCAGAAAATAAGGAGTGGACACGTGGCTCAATCCCATGGCTAACACATGTCATGTTCCAATTGTCCCAAACAGTCTTTGAAACACTTGAAAAATGATGACACATTCCAAGCATCTAGTGCTCCCAAGTCACCCTAGGTGACGTCAGCGGCCACATCATTCCCATGCTTCTTGACTTCAGAACGTCGGACTTCGAAAGTTTCTACCTCATCACTCTATGATCTCCACGAACGTCGAACCAGTGAAGTCTTGAACATGTGAAGTACTGAACTGATGTCTCTTCGAAGCTCTGGCGCTCCGGTGCTTCGAGCTTCGGAGAACTTCATAGCAAAACTCAACAATTCTCCCGAATTCCAAACTAGCGAACCGGTCCATGTCACTCATGGTGTTGTCATCATGTTGTGTCAATCTGACACTCTAGAGATTTGGGCTTCGAAGGATTCCATAACTTCTTCCAACATTTCCTCTGAACGTCGAATTTCTGAACTTTCGAACCTTTTGAGGTCCACTTAGTACAACTGTCATCAATTAAGGTGGTGATACATCGCCCCACCATCAAGTGACATGTGTCAGATCACTATTGGTACAACAAGGCCTGTCAAAAGTACAAAACTAGATGACACATGGAATTCCTAGGAGAGGCCCATGTCACCCCAGGTGATATCATCATGCCCCGTCACAATCCGTACTTTGACACTTTGTAGCTCCGGGCTTTGGAGGATTTCTCGGCTCAACACAACATTTCTTCGGAACGTCGAACAACCGCTTCCCAGAGCTTTGGGACTTCGAGGCTTCGGGGCTCCGGGACTTCGGAGCTTTCCTCAACACTACTCCCCATTTCTTCCGAACGCCGAATTCTCGAACCTCTTAAATTTCTGGGGTCCACGTAGTATAATTGTTATCATATAAGATGGTGACATGTGGCCCCACGTGTCGAACTACTATTGGTCCAACATGGTTGTCAAAAGTACAATTTTGACTGACACATGGCACGACTAGGGGAGGTACATGTCACCCCTTGGGACGTCATAATGCAACGTCATACCCCATGCTTAGGCACTTCGTAGCTCTAGCCTTTGGAGGATTTCTTGACTTATTACCATGTTTCTCCTGAACTCTGAACCGTCGAACGACTGCTTCCTGGAACTTCATAACTCCGAGGCTCCGAGACTTTGGAGCTTTTCTTAACATTACCTTTCGATTCTCCCGAACTCTGAATTTTTGCACGGTTGATCTGTGGACATGTGCCCCTATTAATCGAATGGTCTAGACGAGTTCTGGACTTCGAGACTTTGGGAGGAAGTCCAACCTGCACTTCAACCAATTTCCCAAACTCCGAACCACCGAACTACTCGGGAAAAATCCACAGCTCTCCTCCTCCTGGATGATCTATGGCTAAAAATCATTCTGGGACTTCAGAACTTCGAGCTTCGGCCCCTTTTTCTCAACAAAACATAAACTTCACCGAAGTCACTAAGTTTGAAGGACTTGGAGGTTAACTGTCATGCACCTTTCCCATATCTGATGGTTGTGAAGGGTCTTCCCTCTCCCGAATAGATCCCACGGCCTCAATTTAGTTTTGTGGCCCATAACCATGGTTATTGTGGCTTCCCTATCTGCCACGCCTCTTGAGCTTTCAAATACCATCCAAGTGTTCTCTTAGCACCATTCTGACACTCTATAACTTCAATTTACTCATACACGGCCCATCCAGGTTCAGTGTTGAAATCATGAGCTCCGATACCAATTTGTAACACACCCAACCATCCAAGTTGAACCATGCTACTACAATTCTTCTATGATACCAATTTGTAACACACCTAGCCAGACCATGCTACTATAATTATTCTTTGTTTGAGATCTGATATAAATTTGTAGCGTCCCCATCCATTCCAGGGAGTGGTCATGCCACCTTACAGAAAAAATCACTTTTATATGCGGAAAATATCATACATAATAAATTAAAAACAAACATCTACTTTATGTTAACATACACAGAAGTACATGGAAACGTACAATAAATAAGCACATGTGTGACATACAACATGTAATTAAGTATATATAAAGAGTACTTATCTTTTTAAGAAGGCCACCAACTACATGCAAACCTTCCATGAACCTCCCAACCTTAAACCACGCTTCTCCAAGCTATCAACAGTGGGTCACCCCTGAGCTGGGACTAAACTCCACCTAGAGTAAAGGGAAACCTATGCTAGGCTGAGGTTACATGGTCTCCAGGAATGATTATGTCCCCAGGAGTCCATTCATGTCAACAACTTATAGTCCCTCATTCCCCACATGCCTGTCCCACCCTAGGGAGTGTGCCCCTTCTCTGCTCGACAATCCTTCGATTGCCCCACTCCCCTTTCAAGGCTTCAGCAACAAGTTGGAAAGGAAGTCTCAGAGCACTACAACTGTCGTGAGACTCCCTCTTGGAAAATCATTTCCCCAACAACCTCTCTCACCTGGAGAGAATTTCTTACATGCCTGACAACCTGCTTCTTCAATCCAGCTCCCAGGCCAATCCAGTTAGGGTAATAACAGTAGAAAAATCAGGTATTAGCTTTGGTAATGACAACAAGCCACAACAATCCAGAGAAAAACGTGGACAGTAACATCAAAATGGATAGGGTGTGATATGGCTCAAGAACTGTGTAGTCGTGCTATGCTTCACGGGATTAAAACGGGTTAGCTTCACAGGGTTTGCAGGTTTCAGAGCTTGCAGAATTGCTGCAGAGGTCAACGATGGAGAGGATGGATCAGTGCATGAGTCTGTGAGTGTGTGGGAAGCATGGAAAGAATGTCTGAGACAAACCCCACAATGAATTGATTTCCCCAAATAAAACTCTATGTCCCAAATCAGACACCTATCTTCATGAAGTTGCATGAGCTCCACTTATCATTCGTTCCCCTTCCCACAGGAACTTAGGATAACTTCAGAAACCTTAGTCTTTAGGAAATAATAACATAATATTATTCCCTTAGAGATAAGCCCTCTAGCTTAGCTCTTTTTCCTAGTCTCTTATCCCCTTCCCTTTCCCTACCTACTGGAGTTTAGTCCCCCATAACTCTTTCTTTGTAGTCGGTCTGTACGCAGTGATCTACTTTTTATTTTAATGATATGCATAATTACATATACAAAAATAGGCTCACCGACCTAATATTCACATAAGCCTCTCAACTTATAAACACTTGGCTCACCAGCCTATAAACATAATTACAATTTAGCAGGGGCTCGACCTTTGGGTATTACACATGTGCAATGTCCCCTACTCCAAATCCACGTTTTGTCGTGAACTCATCAAGAAACAGTACTGAAGTTCCTATTCAATCCATTTCATCCTAATATAACCTTTAGAAGTGAATCTGAAACACACAAGCTAACCCTGTCTATCGGCAAAAGAGGTCTTTTTCTTCAACTCCTCAGATTGTGAGCGCCCTATTGGTAGTGTAATGGAGCTCATGAGGAGAAATGGGCATCTTCCTACCATAATTGGTAAAATTTCCCCAGATCGAGTTTTCGCAGTATAGTTCTTCACATTCTCCTGCCTCTTACATGACCTATATTTAGCATTACAACTCTTGAAATCCTCCTGGTGCTTTTTCCATGAATTTGAATTTTTCTCAGCTGGTTTTATAAGCTTACATTTCCTAATACTCCCATGCTTCTCGGATTTCTTTACGGGGGCAATAGACAGACCCCAGAACCTATCCTTACTATGGGTTCGTTGCTCACTCGCAATCTTCAACAAAAAGTCTTTCAAACTCCATACTGTTTGCTCGCCTAGGGATTTTAAGAAACTCTTGAGCTCCTCGTAACAAGCACGCGTTCCCTTCTCCAGTTCCGAGGAGAAAAACTCCTCGCCATCTAATTTCCAGGGCTCTTCATACCAGTGGAAAATCCTCAGCGTCAGTGGTGACAGCAATCTGGTGCGCCTTGAGAGAGATTTCCCACTAATATATAATGAACTTTGTTTGCTTCCGTTTTCGGATTTTCATCAGCGCCCATTTGAACAACTAAGGCTAGGAATATTGACTAGTATAGGGTATTTGCTTATTTTGTCCTTATACTGACGGCGTGCTCAATCTTTCTCTGAACCTAAACTACATCAAATACTTGGTATTGATATGGAGTAGAGGCGATCGGCTGATGGAAAAACGTAGGTTACAAATGAGAAGGACCAAAACTAAGAAACCGCAAGAATTCAATAAGATATAAGACATATTTGCAAAATCAAATTTGGAATGGGAGCCAAAGTGAATAAAGAAGGTTTATGCACCTTTAATACCTGCGTCCCCACGCTGACCTGCCGGCAAGCAATATCCAGCCTGCTGCAGAGTCATTAATACTCTGTCAGTGGATGGATATGCTCATGTGATAGCTATGGAAATCGGATGCCATGCACCACCATCCTCTAATCTGCTACCCTTGCACATCCATGAATCCATCAAGCAGCCACTCATCCATGCTACCATCCGCTTTTTTCCGACTCCTGTCGATCCTGCCATGGTTCATTCAACCCGACGGTGTAACACTTAACACCGTGAGCACTCATTTTCGAAGGCCGTGCACGCCTCTCCGCGCCCATTTTCGAATTTGAAATGAGCTGGATTTTTTTCCCTAGAACAAGCTGTACATTTCTCCCTCCGCGCCCATGTTCGGATTTGAAATGAACTGTGTTTATTAGATAAATTTTCTGAAAGAAAAAAGCAATCGCCTAGAATGTCAAATTTCTGGCTAATCTTGACTCGGAAATATTGTGAGAATTCTGCAACATGCGCAGCAGGGCGGCAAACCTATGTAAGTTTTAAAGCGGAATATTCATGGAAACAGGCACAGTCTAGAGATATAAAAATGAGGAAGCAGGGGATCTGTATACCAATAAAATTATCTGGTCATGAGATGGTGCTCACAACATTCAAATCTAGACAGAATCGATGGCCTGGCCCAGACATATAGTAAAGGAAAAAGTGTAAAGGCTTCAGCAGGTGACCATGAAATAAAAACAATTATTCAAAATGGTGAGATTCTCTTCCCGGCATACACGTCACTGTTTTAAAGAAAGGAATACAAACTTTAGTTTCAGAATTTTACTGTAAAGACGGTGATTACCAGCAAGACCTCCAACCGATCCAACTTGCCCGCCATTTATTTTTAAATGAAAAAATAAATAAATTCATTCATTTCACATTATTTTCTGGACCAAAAGTACCTAATTGGAAACTAGTTTGCCATCTATTAATTTCCAATTTTTTAGATCAACACTTGGGTTTCGATTTAGAAAGTCTGCATATTAAACCCAAGAGAATAGAATCCCCTTCCCCCTCCCTTGATGCGAATAGAATCCCCTTCCCCCTCCCTTGATGCTTTAGCTGAGAAGGCCTCGTCGCATTCATAGATTCACATGTTGACATTTTTAACAGGGGATTTGAAGTAATCTAACGATTGTGTTGTGTATATATATACTGGTGCATTTATTGCTAGATATGAAACTTGTTCTTTTTCTCTCTTCTTTTATATGCATTCTCATCTTAATATTCATCATGGCTTGGAAGAGTTTACAGCTTGGAATCATTTTAATATTTTGGGACCGAAATCATGGCATCCTCACGGAAATTTTAGAGATGAAATATTAGACTATGATATACTAGAGGTTAATAATATCATTGCAATGGCATAAGGAACCTTAGAAAATGGCCAAAATGTATAAATAGTTGTTCCTCCTTGAATAAGGGATTATAATATTCCACGAATTACAGCGAAAATTTCAATGAGGATTCTAAATGTGGAATGATAGGTTAGCAAACAACAAGAGGCTTATAGGATAACTGGGCCAAGGAAGATACCGAAATACCTTGGAAATGAATGCTGGAATGGGAGGTTTTGTTGCTGTCTTGGTAATGATTATTTATGTCTGGGTCATGGATGTTGTACAATCAGTGGCCAAACAGAATAACCTTGGTGTCATTTATGAATTATGATTAATGGAAACTTATGAGTATTAGTATGTTGTATTTTTCATCAGGTTGCAGATTTCATCAGGGACAATTCTCTTTTCTAGTTTTATTTGTTCCATTTTCTGAAGAATTTATATTGATACTCTCATACAATATAAAAGAAGACATCCCTATGAGCCATGGATTATCCAAAAATTCTGTCTATTTTGGTAGAAGAGGCACAACTGTTTATATGTATAAAATATAACATGGATATCTTTTTGAAATATAAGTGTGAGGCCCTTTCAACATATCTTTGTAACTTATAATTGGAGAATGTACCAAGACACATAATTTAAGTAAACATATGAAAATGTTTAGCATTTTTGTTTTGCTCAAACCCAGTTAATAGATGTGAAAATTAGAGTGCAGAAGTTGAGCCAAAAGTAAGATCTAGCATGCATGTCTTAAGATTTAACATGCATATTTTAAAAAATATGAAGTGTTGAAGTTGCATACTTCACCACATGTAGAAAATATAACATGGGCATCTTTTCAATCGCAGGTGTGAGGCCTTTTCAACATACCATCACACTAATGACTTAATTCAGGTTGATTGTATCTTTAGCATGTATCAGGATTGGTAAATTGAGTAAATATTTATTTTTTAATATTTTTTGTATTTTTAGTATGTATTAGTTAATTTGATTTAGTTAAAAAAAGTTGGAAAAAATTATTATTATCTTTTCCACTTAAATTCAATTTCCACAAATAACATGTTGAACTCATAAAAATGAAAATACTTACAAGTTTTCTCTAACCTCAAAAATAATCTTTAACATTTAAAAATCTTTAAAATCTCACATTCATATTTTAAAATAATTAAAATCATATAAACCATATGAAACTTATTATTTGTGTGTAGCTTATGCTTGTAAGAGAGCAAGATTCCAGATTTCGTGATAGTGTCCATTTGCACACATAGAAATGTTTATTTATGTGTTATTTTTTATTAATTGATTTTTCTTTCATGTTTATATATTCAATTTTTAAATTCAATATTGAAATAGATTTATATTAAATTTTTTTATAAATTTAATTTTAAATTCAAATAAAATTTAATTTTGTTTAAACTTAATTTTTTTTTCTACAAACTTAATTTTCTTTTTATAATACATTTTGAGTTAAATAAATATCCATAGGCTTATATTCTTAAACCTTGGTTTTTTATGAGCTCGAGTAGATATTAAAATGAGCTTCTAAACCTGGTAAATGTATCTTTCTTAATTTTTCTTATATGATATATGTTTAGTTAGTTTAACTAATATTCTTTCTTTTTATGATGTATGTTTAGTTAATTTAACTAGTATTCTTAGTATCTTAGACATTTTTTCTACCATAACTTTGTAATTTTTATATAAGTTATTTGGAGTAGGTTTAAGGATGAATTTGTAAACATTTTTTTAAATTGTAAAACAAACTCATATATATTTCATATTAAAAGAATCACAAATCATATATTTATTGTTTAAAAATTTAACAATAAAAATTGTGTAAAACACTATCAATCTCCAAAATTTGTAAAACAATTGTTAATTTTCTCATTGTAAAACAAAGTCACATATATTTATTATAAAAAATAGTCAC
>SNQJ01S0007636.1:323594-356917 GCA_010110895.2 Picea sitchensis
ACCTATTGATATTTCTAAACATTTAGGAATATTTACTCAAGCAAGCTAGAAGACAAGTTAGACTTTTAGAAACTAAGATGTATAGAAAGGAGGACATGGGTCAACTTTGTCAAGCTCCATGTTTTTACAAGAAATTTAATTAGTTTCCTATTAGTTAGAATAAAAGGGCATAAACTCTAATACTTTTTGCCTCTAACCGTATAATAAAAATATCCCAAAACATTGTCTTATGTACACTTTGTATATCTAATTTTATAAGGATAATTAGCTTCCTCTACACTTTAGCATATAGAAGACTTCCACAAAATTGTGATAAAATCCTTAAAATTGTGAAGACTTTTGTAGTTGTAAAAGGTTGTTTAATCGATCTCTTAAGTTAAAAATAGCATAGGTGGATTCTCTCTTTTATCTTTAATTATTAGTTTTCTTGAAATTCCGAATAACATAGATGAATTCTCTCTTTTATCTTTAATTATTAGTTTTCTTGAAATTCTAATAATATTATGTGATTTTAATCCTAATTTTTCAATCTTATACATAAATACAAAAATCTAAAATATATATAAGATTGATTTTATTGTATTTCAAATAAAAAGATTTTTTAAATTCTTTTTTATTTAAAATCACTAAATCATTTATTTAAATAATTAATTTATAATTAAATATTTTTTTAAACAAATTAATATAATAATTTCATTTAATTTTTACAATAATTTCATTTAATTTTCAATACCATATATTATCAAGTATGTAATAATTTTTATTATTTCATTTTCTTTTTAAAATTGTTCAAAACTCATAAATAAATATAAATTAATATCAAATAGAAAAAAAATCTTTATTTAAATTATAATATCAATCTTTTTTCTCGGGGTGCTCGCGGTGTTAAGTGTTACACCGTCGGGTTGAGTGAACCATCGGAGGATCGACAGGAGTCGTAAAAGAGCCGATGGTAGCATGGATGAGTGGTTGCTTGATGGATTCATGGATGTGCAAGGGTAGCAGATCAGAGGATGGTGGTGCATGTCATCCGATTTCCATAGCTATCACATGAGCATATTCATCCACTGACAGAGTATTAATGACTCTGCAGCAGGCTGGATATTGCTTACCCTGACCTGCCCACCTCAACTTGATCATATTTGGAGAGCCGTGCAGATGACGCTGCTAAACGAAATTTTGTATGACTCATTTTGGTGAAATACAGTTGAATGAAGTGTAGTCAGAAAAAGGCCAAATCGTTGGCCTTGTAGCCTACTTTTTATTAGTATTATATTTGTGATGTAATATTCTTTGTATTTATTTAGGGTTGAAATGGGAAATTTGCTTTTTAATGATTAAATTGTTTTTACAATTTTTTTAATCAAAATTGTTAGAAAGAGTTAATCATTATATTTGATTAAAATTTTCTCTCCCAATAATAATAATAATAATAATAATCTATTTTTAAGGTCACAACCAAGAAGACACGAAATTGGTAAAGTCTACATAGGTATAGATACCCTACCCCCCTATGGATTTTAACATGTGATCTCTTAGGAGGAAACACATGTTCTTAACCATTAGGCTTACTCAAGTTGTATAATATAATAACAAGTTATTAAATTTGAATGTTGATTTTTGTGTAAAGCATACATAACACAAGTTATAAATTTTATAGCAAACCATGCAAAGTACAAGTTACAAATTCTATAGCACATGGAAGTTGCAACTTGATAGTTACATGTATAGCACATTGCATAAGTTACAAATATTATAGCACATGGAAGTTGCAACTTACTAATTGAATGCATAGCACATTGCATAAGTTACAAATATTATAGCACGGGTTGTGCACACCTATATGTTCACAACTTACAAGTCATGGGGATTCTTTGGAAATTAGACCATATCATATGCTCCATGTTGAAAAGTGAAGGTTGAGAGAGAAGAAAAGATCAAGGATTCAAAACCTGCATGCAACTATTTAGACACTTAAGGCTCATTAATATTAAATTGCAATTGTATTGATGAAAATTGTCTTCTTTTGACTGAAGCTAGAAAACACCTTCTGGCACACTTATTTTCTCATTATATTTGGTTTTTGAGAATCCACATTTAAATACCTTCCCATTTGTGTTTTTAATGTCTTCATCTTGATGATATGAATAAACATGGGTGCCCCGGGCTTCTCACAAACTCTTTTTTGTTTCATTTTAGAAAACATTAAGGGTTGTTATTTAAAAAAAAGACAAATAAAAAATAATTAAGTGATATTTATTATTTCATTGTATTTTGCAATCCATAACTTTTATTATTATTTTTACAACTTAGTGTTTGGTTCATTGTTTTTATACAGTGATTGGATCTATGAAAAAGAAAGAAGTTGTAACCTCTTATTTGTATTTACAATAAAAATGAACAAAAACATATATGACAAATTATATTTAAATGACTGGAAAAAATAAAAATAAAACGTCACTTGAAGGTATAAAAAAATTACTTGACGGGTATGAGTGCCCGTCAAATTTATACCCTACTCCCAATCAATTTTCTTCATTAACAAGGTCATAACAGGAATCATTATTATCCAAACCGTAAATAGTAGTTAATTCTTACCCTATTGTTATAGGTATTGTTTAATTGTTCTACATTTTGGTCCTTTTCCTCATAATCTGGCTATATAAATTTGAGAAATCAAATTTTTTTGTTGTTTAATTTCCATTTCTAAATGTAGAAATAGATTCATCTTGCTAAAAAAAAACCTTGAACAATAGAATTATACATAGTAACCACTCAAATCTATATATTCAACAATTTTTTTGCTAAATTTCGAGCAAATATTCCAAAAAAATCAAAACCTAAAACATTTAGAATAAGACTTAATAATTATAAGCCCATCTAAATAAAGGTGTATACTTATTGATCATGAATTTTCAAATAGCATTCATTTCACATCAATTTCCATAAAACCACATAGATTTTGAATTATCAAAATTGATGGAATGAAATGGTAAAACATTTCAGTTACATCTTATATTCGTGAGTACATAATTAGTAGATAAATGAAAATATTTTGCAATATTATTGATGAGCTTGTGTCTATATGTGCAGTAACATTTTGCAACTTCGATTTAAATCCATGTGTTTGTGAATCCCTGTGTTTATTGATGAGCATTTTGCAACTTCGATTTAAATCCATGTGTTTGTGAATCCCTGTGTTTATTGATGAGCTTGTGTCTATATGTGCAGTAACATTTTGCAACTTCGATTTAAATCCATGTGTTTGTGAATCCCTGTGTTTTTTGTGTTTTTTAAGGATAAATATCCCTAATAATAATAATAAGGATATTGTTAAAAAATTATAACAACATTTCAAATATGGTTGTGTAAAATTTGTCTCATAAGTGGAATATGCATTAAAGTTATTTAGTAATGGTTTTTAATGAAAATTTTGAAAAAATATAGAATAAAATTAACTTATAAATTAATTACAATAAGTGATAGACACTAATTTATACTTTTAAAAATTGAAGTAGAATTGGATAGATCTAGGTTTTAACAAATATTTATCATGTCACAAATGTAAATTCAAGTCTTCAAACCTTTTTAAAATAAATTGATGAATAAAAATTGTGACATACTACTCCTTTCCATAACACTTCAAAGTATGACAAAGTTAGAACAAAACTTTTAAATAAAAAATCACAATAACAATCTTATTTATTTATGATTAATAATATTATTATATTAAATTTAAAGTTCACTTAAAATGGCCCCGGATGGGGTGACACGAGGCACTGAGGCGGTGACACCGAGACATGCACTAAGTGCAGGTTTAATTGTTGGTGGCCGCCACCCACGCATTAGCATTAACAATGGTGGACGGCCATAGCAGGGATCATACGAATGCGAGGCTCCCTCGCGCGACCATTTACACCTCTCGCGAGTTCAGATCGGACATGGATTTGGAAGGACGGATGACGCTGGAGCCTAGTTATGGGTTTTATTTTGAGCCAGGATAGAGCGGGTTTGCTATGTTCTTCGCTTGGACGTTCACCATTTCTTCTCTGCACTTTGTTCAGGCCTTCCAGGGTTTTTTATTTTCGGGAAAAACTCGTCTGAGACGGATTGCTCGCGTTTTGCACTTGTTGTCGTTCTCGTCCGGGACTTTCAGTCCTACGCTGCATCCTCTTAGCACCTGCATTCACCACCCGGTTTCAATGGTTAGAGAGCGTGCCAAGCCTCGTCGGGGCTCTGCCTGGGACACCCACAAGGCGCAGCGTAGTAGGAAGAAGCAATTGGAGTGCACTCTAGCTTTGGCGTCCTCCATTCTTCGCAAAAAGGCTCGAGCTGAGCAGCGGTTGTTGCTTGACACTATTGCTAAGCAGAGGGCTGGCTACAGCAGGGAAGGTCTGATTTCTAATGTGAGAGTTGTAAGGGAGGCCGAGTCCGAGGTTGCGCTTCCCACCTGCATTGTGGAGGAGGACCCGTCCATGGGTGACATACTATGCATTGAGGAACCTCGAGCCATGGAGGGTCCCATGCGAGCTTTGGCCAGAGAAGACGACTTCCCAGGCTGCATAATTGAAGAAACTCCCTGGCAGGGAGACTTACCATCGTTTCACGCTGAGAAGATTGCGAATACTGAGGTTTGCGCGGAGCAGAGGGAGGTAGCGGACGACATGGATGAGGCTATGGATTCGGGGATTGCTCCTCGTAACGGCTTGGGTGGCGGTTTGCATGGTTCTCTCCTCAGCGACGAACACCTGGCATTGGTCTTTGAGCTCCGTAGCCACTTGGCGAACATGGAGCTTAGGACGCTCCTCATGAGCCAGCGTATAGACATTCTCCTTGGCGCGTTCTCCGGTGCTCCAGCTCAGCGAAAGTGTCCCCTGTGCGCGTAGGAGTTTGCTATTCCGGCGGGGTCCACTTGGCAAGCGGGTGAAGGCGATGGAGCACCGGGTGACTAGGTTTTATCGTTTCTTGGTTTTTGTTTACTGCTTTTCTGTTCCATGTACTCCTGGACCATTAGCACCTGTCCTGGTTTCCTCCGGGCAGGACAGGGGCTTCTCAACTATATATGTATTATTGCTAAAACTGCTATCAGCCCCTCAGTTATGCTGGTTTCCGGATACCGGCAGCATTTTGGTGGTTTTTAGCCATGACTTTGTATTTTTGTCTAAGTTTTGTGCTTATCTAATATAGAAGGTATTACCCCCTTTTTTATTTAAAAAAAAAAAAAGTTCACTTAAAATGATATCTCTTAGAACACAAATGAAGATTATCACATTAAATGACAAGTATTATCAAATCAATAAATAATAAAGGGACAAATAGATTAAAATAAAGATATCTCTTACATCAAAAATGGATTAAAATAATGATATCTTTTACATAAAGAATGATTATATCAAATGAATCATTAAATTGATAGCTATGTGGCACTTTGTGAGATTTTCTTAATTTTTAATTATTTAATTAAATATTATAATCTACCCATATTTATTAAAAACATATAAAAATAATCATATCACTTTGTTTAACCAATATAAAATTAAGAATTTCAAATTTTATAAAATTAAAATACTTTTTATTTTTTAAAATATTAAAATTAATAAAAAAGAAAAGTTTACAAACCATTAACTAAGTTACTATTCTATTAAGAATCAAAGATGAAGTACATTTCTAACATACTAAAATACTATGCTTCAAAGAGCTATCCCTTCCAACTTTAAATCTCTATTAAAAAGAAATATAATAAACGAGTTACTTTCAAGTTTCCCCCAACTGAAGAACAAAAATAAAACAAAATTGACTGAGGTTGAAGCTCAAATTAAAGAGTACATTGAAATTTTGACCGAAGACCACTGTAATGAAGAAGCCGAGGCAATCTTGTGGAGCCTAGAGTATGACAGAAACGAGTTACTAAGGAAAGAGGAAGAAACTTGGCGATTACGAAGTAGGGCACTATGGCTAGCTGGCGGAGACAAGAACACCAGGTATTTTCACAAACTAACAAGCTACAATAGAATTAAAAACCATATTTGGGAAATCCAAAGCGAAGCAGGTGACCTAGTCACAGATAAAGAATCCAATAAAAAAGATGCAGTGCGCTACTTTAAACTTTTATACAGGGAGCAAAATATAAGGGACTTAGCCGATAAATACAATGTGGTTGAGCACTTTCCCTTGATAGTCGATGAAGAGGATTCGAGAACACTTTACAGGCCTGTTATAGTGGAGGAATTGAAAGTTGTACTTGTTCACTATAAGAAGGAAAAAATCCTGGGCCCGGATGGGTGGACAACAGAGTGTTTTTTTGCATTTCTTTGAACTAGTGGGGGAAGATCTCTTAGCTATGGTGGAAGAGTCACGTACTCTAGGTACCATCGTGGGTGGGCTAAACTCTACTTTTTTTACATTGATTCTGAAGGTTAATAATCCAAAAACCTTCGAAGATTTCCGCCCAATTTCTTTGTGCAACTTGTGTTACAAGCTTATTTCAAAAATTATTGCCAACCGGATTAAACCCTTCCTGTCCAAGGCAATTTCTTTTGAAGAGATGGGCTTTCTGAATGGTAGGCGCATCCAAGATGCAATTGGAACAACTCATGAAAGCTTGCATAGTATAAATAAGAAGAAGCTAAAAGCCCTCGTCCTCAAGCTAGATTTAAAGAAAGCATACAATTGTATTGACTGGGATTTCCTTAGATTGTTTTTGCACAAAATCGGTTTAGGGATACACATGACCAAATGGATCTTCTCTTGCATCAACTCCTCGTCCTTTGCAGTCTTACTAAACGGGGAAGCCACAGATTTTTTTAGAAGCGGGGGGGGTTAGGTAGGGATGTCCTCTTTCACCCCTCCTGTTCATCTTAGTTATGGAGGGACTCAGCTTATTATTGAAAAACAGTATGGAATTTGGAGATATATCAGGGATAAAGGTGGCTAGATTGACAAAAATCATGCATCTACTATTTGTAGACGATGTCTTCATTATGTCAAAAGCAAGCATCTCGGATTGGCGAGAGATCGACAAACTGATTAGTTTCTTGTGTAGAGCTTCTGGTCTTGAGGTGAACCTTACAAAGTCTACTTTCCATTTTACGGGACTCTCGGAGTCAGAGTTGAGACAATACAAATCTTTCCTCCCCTTTTCTTTCAACGACCTCTCTATTGGTTTCCGGTACTTGGGATATACTTTGAAGATCGGAGCACAACGCGCAACAGACTGGAATTGGCTTATTAAAAAATTTACTAATAAAATTGACCTTTGGTGCAACAGGTGGCTCTCATTGGGTGGGAGATACATCTTGTTAAAATCAGTGTTGGAAGGCCAAACAGTATTCTGGATGTCTATGGAAGCTTTACCTCAATCGGTATTAACTAAAGTTAGGAAGCTAAAGTTTTCTTTTTTATGGAATGGATAGCAAGACATGAAAAAATATCACCTCTGTCGTTGGGAGATTCTGTCTAAACCCAAGAAGAATGGGGGTTGGGGTATTCAGAATCTCAGACATTTCAATTTGGCATTGAATACAGAGACTCTTTGGTGCATATTAACACAGGAGAGTCTCTAGCACCTGGTGATTAGGGACAAGTACCTTCAGAATTCCACCCTTATCGATTGGATCAGAAGACTGAGCCACAATTGTGGTTCATCTTCTAGGATATGGATAAGCCTCATGTGCTCATTGTCGTTTATCATTCACTGGCTTACTTGGTACCCAGAAGATGGACATTTGATCAATATCAGGCGTGACAGAATCCTTGGACTGGGTATTGATTCTTTGCTCAGCATTGAACTTACTATGGCACTAAGGCAAAGACAGATTACAACACTTGCTCATGTAAAGTTAGCGCGGGAGTCTTTTTTCTCTACAGAGAATTGGCGGACGAGTGATGATTTGGGGTTGGAAGGAGACCTCGTAGTTGAGTGGACGTTATACATCAGAAATCTTCATGGAGCGGGTATCAGACTCGTGTATAATCAACTGGATTTGCTCAGATGGATGGGAGGAGACCGCTCCAGGGAAATCACGGTTGAAAACTGCTACAATGTTATCCTTACCACTCAAAACTTACCGATTTGGCGCGGCTGGAGATTAAACTTCTAGAAGTGGTGCGATCGGCTGAAAATAACTCTATTTTTTTGGTTGGCATTAGAAAATAGGATACTAACCTGGGATTCGTTGTTGAAGAAAGGATGGATAGGGCCCGGAATTTGCTTCCTGTGCAGAGAAAGCACAGAGGATACCCCCCACCTACCCATTCATTGCACATTTACAAAGAATGCTTAGGCAATCATAGCGCAAATTCTTAAGTCTGATTGCGTATGGTATGGACAGACCATTGATGAGTGCTTGGAGATGTGGCTCTCGAACAAGGAAAGGTCCAAAATGCTCTCTCGAATCATGAGTTGGTATGTATGGAAGGAACGTAATCAGGCATTGTTTGAAGGGAAGATGCCTTCGGTGATTACAGTTGCAAGGAAAACCATTGGAGCGCTCAAGAAAAAACAAAGAGACAACAAGCCACTATTATTAAGAAAGAAAACTTTCTTTAGAATCCCTGGTTACACTGTGGCTTTTTTGATGGGGCAGCATCAACAACGGGTTCTTTATGTGGGGCAGGAGGTACACTGAGGTGCTCTAATTCTATAGACTACAGTTGGTTTATCAATTGTTGCGAAGGGACTAATACCAAAGCTGAATTAATGGGGGCGTGGGCCACACTCATGATCACAAGGCACCTAAAAAATTCCAGCGACTTCAGATGTTGAAATTCCAAAGTGATCATCGATTGGCTCAAGACAAATGGCAACCTTCAAGCTACTAATATTCAAGGGTGGAAGACCATAATTCAAGAATTGAAGGAAACCTTACAAAATATTAGCTTCCATCACATTTACAGAGATTTCAATGAGGAAGCGGACAAATTATCTAAGCGGGCGCTTTTTTCTCCGAAAGGAAGACTTATTTTTTAAACTTGGGATGGGAAAAATGAGAAGCCTTTTCTCCATTTGGACCTTTTCTAAGTTTTTGTTCCCTTCTAGTTTATGAGTTACTAGACCCTAAGGGGGGAAGTATCGATCCATTTATATGTTATGTAAAGATTCTAGTCAAATTTCAGGTTTTTTGGTTGAAGCAAGCAAGGTGGTAGGCTTATTAGGAAAGTTGGGAGGACAAGTTTTTGATCGGCATTATTGTTATGCGATTTTCTGTGCGGGTAGATCGATCTTAGTGACTCGTTGTACATGTAAAAAGAAAATTATTTAATATAATTTTGACGGAAAAAAGTTCCCCTTTGATATCATAGGGAAGAGAGATGTATATCGAACATTTCGAACTCATAAATGTTCAATATATTTAAATATAAACCCTTTCTTTATAAGATAATTTTTTTAGTTAAGTGCCATTTATTTTATTTATTTAATTTGAAGAAATAATTACCAATTTTGTTTCATCTAAGTTAAATTAAATTAAATTTTGTTTTATTATCTTATCATTTCACGACACCCGGCCCGGCCCGGCCCGTCCCGTCCTCCCCCTGCCGAGATTTTTCGACGAGTGCAGGCTGAATAACCCACAGATGATGTCAGAAGGACCTTCGGTGACGTGATAGTTGCACAGAACAGGGGATATTGCAAATTCAAAACAAAAAGGGTTGAATCATGAAGGGATCATATGTAGACATGGTCGAGAAGTGGGATCACTGTAATCATGTATTGTTTGTGTTTCAGCGCCATTAAAACCAGGTATAACTATAGCAGAAATACTTTCACATTCTTCAACATCACAAAATTGTATTCCTTCAGTTGTTGATAAATTGTGTAACATAATTTCCCGACTATTTGGATTTCAAAGATGAATCTAGCTCACTATGAATCTGGTAGACTACTTCATATTTATTATAGTATTAAATTTTTGTTTTGTATTATTTTAATATACATATGCAAATCTTACAGTAATTTCCAAATGAATCAACTTAACACAGAGAGATTCCTCAGGTAGTTCTGGGAAGAGCCGAATGGAACGATTATCATTACATAGTGCAGCCATTGGGCTCCTCATTTCTCTTCCTTGGCATTGGCAGGACTCACGCTGAGCAGCTCTGCTCTGTACCCCAATTTCCTGAGTTTTGTGGCGACACACACAGGATCTGCTTTTCCCACCACTGTTACCTTTCCCTCCTTCATGTCCACAGTAATAGAGTCCGCTGAAAAATAGCAGTCACAACATTCATAAACCAATATATAAGAACAAACATAAACATATAGAAAAAGGGCATAATATGTTTTGGCTGCATATTATAATGCAATAATAGTAATGAAGATTCATACCTCCGGCTCCTGCAATAGCCTTCATGGCCTTTATCTTGCTACTCTCGTCTCCCATAGCCAATTTCAAGACCGTTCTCTGCACATTCAAATAATGGTTAGTGACGTTATACAGGACCTTCAGATCATTAACACAACAAAACTGTTGGAGATGCAGCTGAGGTTCAGTGTATATACCTTCATTTTGATAACCGATGTAGAATAGCCGCCTCTGCTATTAAAATAATGGTTAGTGACGTTATACAGGACCTTCAGATCATTAACACAACAAAACTGTTGGAGATGCAGCTGAGGTTCAGTGTATATACCTTCATTTTGATAACCGATGTAGAATAGCCGCCTCTGCTATTATCCAACCAGACCGAATTAAATTAGACTACGGGATCTTCAATGGTGTTTTCTGTGTTCTAGAATTCTTGTGATGACGAGGGCTCAATGGCCTGCAATTACCAAATAAATAGCTGGCGAGCAAAGGTATGGGCAATAGGGCACCTCAAATTTCCGGGAAGTGTCTGGGAAGGAGCATTGTCTATTCCGCGTTCATGTGGGAGCTTCGTGGAAGGACAAGGGAAAGAGCAGCCCTGCCAACACGCACAGCCAAAGCTCCGTACCATCGTTCTGGAAACCATGAAAGACAAGGGAAAGAACAGCATCGTACCAGCCATGCCAACTTGCATAGCCAAAATTATTGCAGGTCTGAAATAAAAGTTAGAGATGAGACTCTTTCGGGACCCGTGCGGTTCATTACTCTGAGGGTAGTCAATATAAAACAGGGATATGCTACACATACATCGGATCGCACAACCAAAGCCTATACGTACATTGATCAATATGTATAAACAAACTAATTAATAGTAGTTAGGTTATTGGTTCAAAGTTAGGTTATTGTTTCAAATTTCATTGGGTTGAGGGTGGGAGCTATTTGTGGAGAATAAAATTGTCTAATGGAGGTGTTTCCGTCTGATTGAATTTTGCAAAATCTTGGTGACAGCATCCTATTTTTGGAAAGATCATTTTTTCATCCAACATTGAGGCTAGCCCCAGCCTAGCTTGAAAAAAAACTATAATTAACTGGATCAAACTATATCACATTATAGTACAAAATATTGAATGTTAAGCATTTAAATAGTACAGATACAAAACCTTGCCTTTATTGTCCTTGTCTTCATAGGTTTTGAGGTTTCATATGGAATATGGTAAAGGAGTAGGCTAACTTGGGAGCAAACAGATAGTTTTACAGGCCTGAATTAGGTTAGATTTTCAGTGGTAGTCTAAGTTTCGCATGGATCAAAGTTCCATGCAATTCAAAACCTTACTCCAAGGATTTTGCCCAATTTTAAACCAACCCAGATGCTCAAAAAATAGATCAGAATTATGGATTGGCCCAAAATTTAAAAGCAGGCAGCCCAAGAAACCCCAGGAAAAATTGCTCCCTAGTTAGCCCACTCCATATGGTAAACTTGTAGTAAATAGAACCATTTTTTTCAAAAGAATGGGGTTGAACTTGGCCACATTTTCAATGTAGCAGCATCAACTTGTAGTAAATAGAATAGTTTTTGTCAAAAGAATGGGGTTGAAGTTGGCCAGATTTTCAGTTTAGCACCTTAAGTCATGGGCACGCTTCTCAGATAAGCACCTTAAGTCATGGGCACCCTGTTGATGTTTCTTCATCAGCAAAGTCTTCTCCTCCTCCTTCTCCTGCCTCTGGTGAAAGTACAGTTACTAGTAACCGAAAGTCTAAACGAAATAGAAAGAGGAAGAATAGGAAGAAGAAATCACCAACCTCTGCGAGTCATGTTGGAGATAGGTCGACAACCTCTGCAAGTCGCGTTGAAGACCATCACCCAGCCTCTGCAAGTTATGTTGGGGGCACACACTCACCCTCTGCAAGTCATGCTGGGGGAAAAAGTCCAGTCACTGCTAGTCATACTGGTAATAGGTCTGTAGCCTTTGCAAGTCATGTTATCGACCCATCACTAACCTCTGCAAGTCATGTTGGAGATGTGCAACCAACCACTGCTAGTCATGATGGGGCATTAATTCTATTGAGAAAACTAGACGGATAGGACGTAAGCCTAAGTTCCCTTGTAAGCTTTGCAAGGGAGATCACCTTACTCATTTGTGCCCTGCCATTCCAGAGGTACAAAGATTGTGGTCCCTTTCTGCAAGCAATTCTTCTAAGGTTTCCTCACAGTATATTCAGCCATTGGTTGAGCAAGTGGTCATGTCGATGCAGTCATCGGTTGATCCCACTCCTCTTTTGAGGGGTGAGGTGCCTTTAGACCATGTAGTCTCTCAGCCTATTCAGCCATTGGTTGTGAAAGTGGTCATGTCGATGCAGTCATCGACTGATCCCACTCCTATTTTGGGGGGTGAGGTGCCTTTAGACCATGTAGTCCCGCAACCTATTCATCCATTGGTTGCGAAAGTGGTCATGCCGATGCAGTCATCGGATGATCCCACTCTTCTTTTGGGGAGTGACGTGTCTACCGACTATGTTTTTAACATTTCCGGTTCAATACTTTCAAAACAAGGGGGCATTCCACTCATTCCGAGCACACCCCCTCCAAGCCCTAGGATGGTTTCCTTTGATTGGAATGACCTTGTTGAGCCTCGTCTTCCTTCTGCCTCACCTTTTCAAATAAGGGTTGAAGTTAATTCAACAAACATTTATCGATGTATTGTGGATGAGGGAGCCTCTGCAAGTATTTTATCCTCCTCGGTTTGGAAAGTCTTGGGATCTCCCAAGCTTATGTCTACTTCGCATGAGCTGTTGGATTTTGACAGACGTCCTAGTGATTATTTAGGGGTTCTTCCTCAGTTGACTATCTCGTTAGGTGGGAAAATTGTCCTTGTTGATGTTATAGTGGTGAGAGGCTCGTTAGATTTCAATATGCTTCTCGGGCGTGATTATGTGTATTCTATGAATGTTGTGGTGTCTACGTTCTTCCGAGTGATGCATTTCCCTCACAATGGAAGCATTGTCACTATTAACCAGCTAGCACCTGATAATCACCATCCTAATTCGACATTATTTCAGACTACCCCTTTACATGTTCCTAGTGTTTGTGTAGGCTCGACCTCGCCACGGGTTAATTATGTGGCATCTTATCCTCGATGTTCAATTGCTTCTGAGCAGGAACCTGTGCAATCATGTTTGCCTTCTCGACACTTGGTCTCAACAATTGATTCATTGGTTTATCCAATGGGGGCTTGGGATCCCTTGCTTCCCCCTCTTGGTACGAGTGATTTTGAGTCTCCTTCTGAATCTAATCTCGTTGTTTGTAGATCCTCAAGCTCTTGTATTTGTGATTCTTCATTGATAGACTCTGCCAGTCCTGGCGAAAACCTCCATCATCATATGGAATATGGTCAATTTACTTCACCCTTTGGGACTGTCGACCCTTGCTTGCATGATTTCTCGAATTTTGAATTGCCTTCAGATGAGGTTATCCTTGAAGCCATGAGTACAGATTATATATTGTGGGAGAACTTACACTGTGGTTTGTGTTTTCTTCCCTTATGGGAGACTTCACAAGTTGACTATCGAAGAGACTCTTGATATGAGCCTATCAATAGGTTCTACCCAAACCAGTTTCATATATGAGTCGTAGCCCCCTACGGGTCTTCTTTTAAGCCCTTTTCAGACCCTCTAAACATGAAAATATTGTCGAGCGATCTTGTGGCCTTTAACACTCATTAAACTGAAATTTGAAGTCATGTCTGTCCGACGGTAGTTTACCCCTTTTTTGGTCTGGACAGTCAACTGTATGAACAAAGGTATACTCTAAGGAACTTCAGTTCTCTAGAAGAGTACTATCAGGTATCATTTTAACCCTTTTTTGGGCCCGAGGGACTAAATTTACAAAAAAGGAACCCCCACGGAGTCCATAGTTAATCTCTTTTCAGACTCTCTAAAATTGAAAAGATCGTCGAGTGACCTTATTCTTTCACACTCGTTAAAATGGTCCAGAAGAACATTCTTGACGGAGTCCATAGTTAATCTTTTTTCAGACTCCTTAAAAATGAAAAAATGGCCGAGTGATCTTGTCTTTATCACACTCGTTAAAATGGTTTTGAATAGACGTCTTTTCGGTGCTAGTTTACCCCTTTTTCGAACCGACTAGACTACCTTCGAAAAAGGTACCCCAGTGGAGTCTCCTTTTACATTTTTTTAGACTCTCTAAATATGAAAAACCGCTAAGCTTACCTTCTCTGGGCTCGTTAAACTCACATCGAAGAACGTTACCATTATGTGTTTTATTAATCACATTTGCATTCCCGCATCTTTGGCCTAATGCTGGCTCCATGTTACTCTCAACTGAACCATCTAAAGCATGCCTTATATGCAAGCCCTGTAGCACTTTGTCTCTGCGTCTTGACACCTTTGGCCCCTGGAGGATTTTTCCCGAGTGTCCTTACTTTGAACATCAGTCTTGTCCCTATGCCCTAAACTTGTATGTTTGCAACACTCGTTCCTCTTTTGTAACGTAACATTTTTTTATTTTTTTTTCCAAAATTATTGAAAAAGACAAAAAAAATCAAATATACCCAAAAAAGAGGAAGGGAAAGTATTTTCTTTATTGCCAGCATAATAAGTCGCCCTTGGATAAAGCACATTCTATCCATTTGTGTGTCAAACTCTGGGATTTAATACAACCTTAGGAAGCTTTTCTCGCTACATAGAGCTATGTCCTCCTCCGTTTGGTTATTCTTCCAAACATATGGAGAGTTTGCATTGCCTCCTGCCTCGTAAACTTATGTTAATGCCATGCTACCTGAGTCTCATCATTTGTCGTGCTATTGTCCAAGGGAAGTTTTTACCAGGCTTGAGTCGGCCCCTCTACAGTTTGTCTCTTGCCCTCATACTCGACCATCCTGAACGTCCAATCAAGTCTTTGTTCGAAAGCAATGAAGCCTTCAGTCTGATCATCAAGATTCTCTAGTCCATGACTGATGACTTGTCGAAGACCTCTCGGTAGTGAAGCCCTACACTCATATTACACTCCTACCCGAGTTTTGAAGATTTAGAAGTTGTTGCTCGAGCTCTGAAGCCCTCATCTCCAGCCATCAGGCCTTATCAGCTTCTAAGAAGATGGATACTCTACACGTATATATTTTTGATTTCGAGATGTAGCTCCGATGTGTATTGCTCACGGCTACACTTTATATAGTTATATGACATGGATCTATAGTGTATTTGATTGGTAGCCATGATTTTATTTTATCCCGAGCATGGGTCTGCCCGCCTCGGTGAGACAATTATTATTTTGCAGACGATACCTCCCGATTTCTGGTCCCTGGGCTCACTTGTTCGGCACATCGGTGAATATTGTTAATGTACTTCGGCCATCATATGCTCTTCTGACCTCACACATTAGGGGGCATCTGTTATAACCCTAATTTGCACCAGACATGCTTACCTGGCATCAGGCCATCTCAGATTCCTTCTTTGCCAAAACACTGCTGAACAACTCTTCTTAAAAACCTCTTTTATAAAAGTCCACGTGCCCTACTACATTACTGCATGCGTGTACACACTAGTTGACCCAAGACAGCCTGCGTGTACCTACAAAAGCACGAAAAAAAGAAAGTTGTTGACTGAAAACACAGCTTTGGGTAAGTTAACTAAACCTTTCGGCCATGCATGGCCGGAAATTCGACCAAATACCTAGGTTTTTATAGCCTATAAAAAAAGGGTTAGGGGTCCCATTTGGAAGAGGAGAATCATAGTAAAAAAACTATACTCAATTGCGCATTCCCTTTGTCCCAACCTTTAGCCTTCCTTGTGCAAAGAGAAATATAGAGCAAAGAAGTTGAAGGACAGTTGAAGAGGATCCCAGAACCAGGTTCGTGGAGCAGTGGTCGGCTTCATCATTGTAAGTTGATTTGTTGAAGTTAATAATAAAGAAGTACTTTTCCCGTCCCACCATATGAGGTTTTCATGGTTTATTGCATACATGTTGATTAAATCTTTAACCCATTAATCTATATATCAAATGCATGTGGAGTTCTTTGTTTGTCTTGTGTGAATGCAGGTCATCCTTGGGAGGAGAGTTGCAGTCAAAGAGAGATCAAGCGTGAAGAAGGATCGATATCAAACGCCTGAAACAAGGTATGCTCACTTGATCTTCTTAACTACATATTTGCTTAAGAATAATGGGGATTAGGTCTAGGACGACGGTAGAAAGTAGGAATCTTTAGGTCTTTTCTGCATGCATGATAAAACCCTAAGTGTTAGTCCATAGAGGGGTTTCCCACTCACAACAGTCACTGCGCGCTTATGTTCCCTCATCTTCATCATCGTAGTATTCTCCGTCAATGGTTGTGTTAGTGAACTCGTTGCTCATGAGGAGGAACGTTTCCACCTGCTTGTTATCGTCAAACACCTGCCAGTGTTTGATGTTGTCGGGTACTGCCGACCTGTGCTTGACCTCAATTTCATATCTTTTATCTGTAAGAATGGGAATCTTGAAAACTGAGGCCGAGGTGGCCAATGCATCGCCGATATGATTTATTTCTCTAGGGATAGAAGTCAATTCATACTCCGAAAATCCTTTGAGAATGTCCAAATCCATATTTATGTATGTGCACAGTCTGGGATGTTTGGTATGATACACACCCTTCACTTGATTTATGATCAGCTTAGAATCTCCACACACTGCTATCCTCTGCGTGCCTAATTCTTTCAAAACTTGTAAGCCCAAGATCAACGCTTCATACTCGGCCATGTTGTTAGTGCATTCAAACGCGAGCTTGTATGAATGCAACTTTGTGCTTTCTTTAGGGGGGCTCACCCATATACCAGCCCCAGCTCCTTCTCAGTTGACTACATTGTCAAAACTCATGTTCCACACCCCATTTTTCACGCGGTCTTCTGGGTCGACGCACTCTATTGTTTCCTGCACGATTTTCTCATCAGTTGTCGTGATGGTCATCGATCCCTCTTCTCCGAAGATAAAATCATTGTAGAATATAGACGAACCTACTTCGGTGTCGACGACATATATAGAATGATTGTGGGGTTGTGTCTTGCTTCTTACCATGTATTTCAGCAGCACTTCTCTGAACAACCTTCTTTCATGGCCAAAAACAGAGATAGTGGCATAAGTCATAGCCATGTGCAACATGCCCTTCAACTTCGCAGCCCACGATCTCGAAAGAAACATGTCGAACTTCGGGGGTATGTCTGCGATGACTATGTCCATAACCATGTTCTTTGCAAGGATTTGAGCCAACGATACAACCAGGTCTTTGATAAGACCCAAACATTTGACTTTCCTCGAATCGAAGGAGAAAAGGTCCTTGTATGGTCTAGTGACTTCTAAACCCAGCTCGTCCATGAACACCTTCAGCATGAGATTGTGTGATGCACCATAATCAAGCATGGCATTATGCAAGTTCAGATCATTGATCTTCAGACTGACATAAAAAGGGGGGACATCTTCATCATCGCTTGTCTCTTCGCCGCATGGACCAAACAAGATGGCGGGGTGGTCATCTCGAATGTTCAGAGTATCGGGGGGCCCTCCCGTTTTCAGCATTTTAATGATTTGTTCTTGATACTCACCCTTTCTAATCAGCTCATTGAATGGGATGGAAATTTTGATTTTGGCCATTTCGTGTTCAAAATTGAAAGGGGAATAGGTTTTTTCTACCTCTTTTCCGCTCGTCTCTCGGCCTGCCTCTGAGGATTTTTTGGGGACTTCCTCCTTCGACTTCGCCTTCTCGACTGCATCCTTGGCTACGTTGTCCTATCTCAGTCAGCTCATGGAAGGCATGCTCATTGTAGGCTGCTTTACAGAGTCTGTTTGTTTCGGCTCGACAGGTACATATTTACTCCGGAGGTTGTACTTCTTTTGGAACTGCATGATAGCATTCTGATAACCTTTCTTACATTCTTTTGTCTCCCAAGATGATGCATCATCTGTTTCAAGTATCATACCATCATCGGTTTCCAACGCGAAGTCTTCATTTTGGCTCATATATCGATCGTGTTCGCTCTTCGTCAAGAACACGCTCAGGTTTTTGTCATCACAACAATGCATCTGGTCGTCGAAAGACTAGTCGAAAGACTAGTCGAAATCCTCTTCTGTGTAGTTTTTCTAGAAAGGAGGTCTCATCTATTGGTCACCTAGGTCGCGCTGCTTGATTTGAGGAATTTGACCCCTCTAGAGATTTTGATTTCTGGGTTGTGGGTCATTTTGTTCTCGCGCAGCAGGTCTGTTTCCCATGGACATTATTTCCATCAACGTTTCCATGGTCTTCATCATCATGTCAAATTTGTCGTCTGAGGACCACGATGTCGACAACTGTTCATCTCCCTGGGGACTTTTGTCGCCCCGATTGAACTTTGGTTTGATTTTTCCCGATGTCATCATGTTCACTTCAACCTTGACATCGTTACTCATTATGGCATCCAGACTCGTTGATCTTCTTTCTCTCAGCAGCAGAGCAAAGTCACTATCGAAGGAATCTACGTACCGCAACTGCGCAACACCGGGAGGGGTCTTTACTTCAACAGAGATGGAGTTGTATACCTTCAAAAAACGAGTCGAGAAATCTTGCACCATTTCCTCCGGTGCTTTCTTCATGTTATTGTATTGTCTTAGCAGCTGCAAAGGGTTTTTCTTATCCCCCCATTTATTTAGGAAGGACCTTTTGAATGCTACGAAGTCTTGAATGCTCACGGGCGAGAGGGATTTGAACCACTTTCTTACGTATCCCAAAAGGCTTTGCGAAAAAAGCCTCTTTTTTTCATCTGCGTAGTCTACGTCCTCCAGGTCGACAAAGTCGTTAAACCAGTGCAAGTGTTTCTCAGCAGAAACATTTCCCTCAACATCATAGAATTTGATTCTTTGGATATAATTCTGAGGAAAGTCATGTAACTGGGATGGCAGGATGAGGGGAGAAAATCTGGCAGCCATAGCCCTAGGGGAATTCAGATTTTGGGGGATATTATTTGTCACCAGGGCTTGGAAATTGTTCGGGTCAAAAACGCTCTTGTCCAAACTAGTTTCTGACTTAGAACTAAACAGATTTTGCTCGAAAAGTGCGTCGAACTCAAGGTCACCAATTTTCTCTGCGTCGTCCTTGGGCAAGGACAAACTTTTTTCCAGAAAATATAACGGGTCTGGCGCCTGCTTTCTAGCCTTGCGCAGAATCTTCTCTGGGTCATATACAGGCTCAGAGGGGTTTGGGTCAGGATTCGCTCTGGTGTAAAACTTCTTTGGAGCCAGGTTTCCTGAGTAGTGCTACTTGGGGCTACTAGCTTGTTTGGACTGGAGTCTCTAGGGTAAAGGTTTCAGCCAGTATGGGTGTTTGTCCCTCTGTTACCCTCAGAGGTCGAACTGCAACGTTTGTCGTTCTCTCGAGGAAAATCTTTTCAACTTCATCCCCGACAATGGAGCCAGAATGTTAGCACTCCGTAAATCTATTTGGTTGATAAACAGATGACGAAGGTAACTCTTTCAACCAACTTTGAGACACGAAATTAGCCTTTCGGATCAAGAGAGGGCTCTCTCAGAAATGGCGCGGTCTCCGTGCAGGATATGACTTTGAAAACAATAGATAGATTTAACACCGATGGTAAAATGGTTTCTGGTTACATTGGTGTAGAAAAGTAAAACTTGGGCTATGGGGTCAATCTGAGGAAGAGACGGAACAAATGACTCAGTGACTAGATTCGAGAGGAGAAGGCTAGGAGAGCAACAAACTTCAGTTTAAACCGTAAAGTGTGGCAGGATAAAAACACAGGAAGTAACTCAAGAGCGCTATTGTGGACGAATTCAGAGTTAGCTTGAGAGGAAAACGTTTTGTCTAAGTGGCATGAACAAGGGGCGTTGTACAACGAATCCACAGGTTCAAAAATTCGTTTCGAAATAGACAGTATGAGATATGAAATAAAATGTAACAGGAAACACATATGCAAAGAAAGAGACACAATACATCTAACTATCACAACTAGAATATTTTCATCAAATCATGGGACCTTTGCATTAAATTTCAGTCAAAAACTCAGATTACATACAATAGCAGTCGTTTTCTCAAAATTGCCAACCAACCTGGCTTACAACAAAAAGATGAAATATATAAATGAGGGCGCCACTTGGGTTGCCCTGCTTTCTAACTGCTACTTTCTAACTGCTAACCCTAAACTAGGAAAAACCGCGCCACATGTGCCAGAGACTCTTCATATGGCACTATCCAAAAGTAGGAAACAATCACGCCTGTCTACTAACGACTGCCTTCAGGTTCACCACGTGGTATGATCGTCGGTCAGAATCCGATGTAGGGAAAAAAGTGTCNAAACCGCGCCACATGTGCCAGAGACTCTTCATATGGCACTATCCAAAAGTAGGAAACAATCACGCCTGTCTACTAACGACTGCCTTCAGGTTCACCACGTGGTATGATCGTCGGTCAGAATCCGATGTAGGGAAAAAAGTGTCATTGTATCTCTTGATCGGGTATCCTAGCTAACATGTGTCTGTCAAAAACTTGTTGTTTGCAATGTTGGTTTCGTCTTCTGTTATGCGCCTATTTGCTGGAGAGTTATGCCCAACAAACAGTTGTTCAATTCTCGTCACTGTTATCAACATGGTAATATTCTTCAGAGGATGTGTATCACTCAAAACTATCGTGAAGAAGAATGTCGCCCATTAAACTTTCTCTTTTTGTGCACTGGCAAGAGCCACGCAGATTTCCTGTTCGGATGCTCTACATTCTCTAGGATGCTCTGTGTGCCTTTCTTCTTCCATCCTTTGCACCTCTCGCAATTGGACAATAACATTTTGCGCCTCTTTAGGTTTCCTTTTCAGCCACGCCACGTTCCCTCTGCGACTATGTGCAAGCAATGCTTCCGCGGTTTTTGTCGCTAACTGTCGCTTTAATTCCTTGTTCGCCTGATAAATCTCGGCAATATCCAGCCTTAATTGTTTCAGCTGATGAGATGGTGCTTCCTCATTCGTTCCCGCGGCGTCCTCTTTCCTTTGTCTAATCCCACATTCCCGACTCAATTTCCCGGTAGGTTCTAGCTGGGTAACGCGTCTGAGTAGTCCTTCAGCTGCCAATCCAACACACGGTCCTTCTGGAATTTTAGCTTTCGTGATCTCCTCGTTCTTTCTCGGCTTGCCCCTCCTCCAAGGTAGTTGTTGTTTGGTGGAGGAGGCTCTTTCCGTCTCCCTCTTTTGTATGAAATTCTTTGTTTCGGCTATTCCGCGACTTGATCTGGTATCTTTTGTAAGTGAAAGAATGGTTTCTTCCACATCTTTGGGAATGGTTGCCACAGGTGTGAAATAATTCCAATCTCTTTGAGGTTCGGACCTCGCAGTTTTGTCGCTCTGGATGCCCTTTCCTGTGCTCTGAGAAGCCTCCATGGCACGACCAAGGTATACTTTGCACACAACGTTTTGAATGAATGCACTGGGGAGCAGTTCTGAACCAACTGGATTGACAAAGAGAAACTGTGAAAAGAGCTTAGACCTGGTTCTATGACTAGAGGGCATGTCGATCATCTTAAATTTATAACAAATCAGCCAAGAGAGGAAAACATGATGGAAACCAATGAATTTATGGCAACGATATGTTTCAAGTCGAACTTTAGGTTGTTCATGGAAAATCCCCGCGTGTGGAATGCAAATGATACAGTTTGTTGTGCATGTATAATACGAACATTGTGATTTTTCGTTCACTCGACCTTCATGATGAACTGATAATAACTGTGGAACTTGCCGACATGACCTTTATTAACCACTTGACTCGACCGGGGTACGTAGAAACTGGATTCTTAACGGGATTCGACCTTTTGGGAAAATACATGCCTGTACCACGTATATAGTTTTCGAATCTAACACCCTTTCACATTTCCAAGGGCCAACCGACCATTTGCTGACTTCAGCCTCACGATGTTACATACCTGACTTCACATTCTTGGGCGCATGGATCATCACGTGACTCGAAACCGACTCTAAATGGAAAGAAAAATTGTGGCACTAACAGACTTGAGCTGTTGTGTGCTCTCCTATTGGAATGTCTTTGGGATTGATGGTGATATATGCTACCACTCCTTTTTCTTCTTTTCTCATCAGGGGACTTGTGGTTTCCTGATTTGTTGGAGCCACTCTCCTTATCCAATTTATTTTCAATTATGTCCATGATCTGCATTAACTTCATATTGAAGTCTTTCTGTTGCTCTTTGGATTTCATAATCCTTTCATTATCAGCCTTGTGACTCTAGACATCTTTCTACAAATTTCTAATGATCTCCACCATATTCTTGTTTTCATCTTTTCCTTCTCCATGTCCATTGGAGTTTGTTCCTTCCATACCCAAATGGAAATCCATTCCTATGATCTCATCTTCCTGGTTGTAATCCCACTGTGTATCATCCATCTCACTGCACTATGTGTTGATCAATCTATTATTAATTATGCAAAATGTGTAGCCAACAGAACCTTGTTAGGCTAACTGATTCAAGAATTTTATAAAAACATGAACCATTTTGGTTCAATAACCTACCAGACTTGTTTCCTCTGATTTTCTGAGTAGTTGTCTGATCATTCCCCTTTTTTGGGTGAAAAACTATGTTTTTTTGTCCCAGACCTTTCCAATGACTGCTTCCTTACTCAATTCTAAGCTTTGAGCAGAAATTTATGGACCTTTAAAACTTGTGCTTTTTCTCTACTGCACTCCTTTTGCAGTTGATCTCTTTTATCTGAGTTAAATGGCTCTTAGATATTAGCTGGATCCTATCATAAAGTTCCCAAGTCTTCAGTACCTCTTCTTATGCATGTCTAAACCAAACAAAACCCATGGGCTTCCTTCCTAACCAATTTTCCTTCTTTAACATAGTTTTCAGGCATCAACCTTGTCTTCTTTAGCCCCCAATTGCATTTGACCATAGGCTATGACCAAGCGCTAGCAGACAAGAGAATTCCCAGAGAAGCTCTACGGAGCTTCGTGCTTCAGAGGTTCTTGCATCAACATACACACATTCCCTCGAATACTGAATTCTTCGAACTTCCGGAGTCTCGTCACCAACCACGCACCAAGGGGTGCTACATGGCAGAAAATAAGAAGGGGACACATGGCTCAATCCCACAGCTGACACATGTCATGTTCCAATTGGCCCAAACAGTCTTTGAAAGGCTTGAAAAATGATGACACATGCCAAGCATCCAGTGCTCGCATGTCACCCTAGGTGATGTCAGCGGCCACATCATTCTCATGTTTCTTGACTTCAAAACTTTGGACTTCGGAAGTTTCTACCTCATCACTCTATGATCTCCCCGAACGCCGAACCGATGAAGTATTGAACTAGTGAAGTACTGAACTGATGTCTCCTTGGAGCTCTGGCGCTCCGGTGCTTCGGGCTTCATAGAACTTCACAGCAAAACTCAACAATTCTCCCGAATTTTGAACTAGCGAACCGGTCCACGTCACTCCTGGTGATGTCATCACGTTGTGTCACTCCGACACTCTGGAGCTTCGGGCTTCGAAGGATTCTGTAACTTCTTCCAACATTTCCTCCGAATGTCAAATTTTTGAACTTTTGAACCTTTCGGGGTCCACTTAGTACAACTGTCATCAATTAAGGTGGTGATACATCTCCCCACCGTTAAGTGACATGTGTCGGATCACTATTGGTACAACAGGGCCTGTCAAAAGTATAAAACTAGATGACACATGGCATTCCTAGGAGAGGCCCATGTCACCCCAAGTGATGTCATCATGCCTCGTCACAATCCGTACTTCGACACTTCGTAGCTCCGAGCTTCGGAGGATTTCTCGGCTCAACACAACGTTTCTTCAGAACGCCGAACAGTCGCTTCTCAGAGCTTTGGGACTTCAAGGCTTCGGGGCTCTAGGACTTCAGAGCTTTCCTCAACACTACTCCCCTTTTCTTCCAAATGCTGAATTCCCGAACCTCTTAAATTTCTGGGGTCCGCGTAGTATAACTGTTATCACATAAGATGGTGACATGTGGCCTCACGTGTCGAACTACTATTGGTCCAACAATGTTGTCAAAAGTACAATTCTGACTGACACGTGGCACGACTAGGGGAGGTACATGTCACCCCTGGGGACGTCATAATGCCACGTCATACCCCGTGCTTAGGCACTTCGTAGCTCTGGCCTTCGAAGGATTTCTTGACTTATCACCATGTTTATCCTGAACTCTGAACCATCGAACGAATGCTTCCCGGAACTTTGGAACTCCAGGGCTCCGAGACTTTGGAGCTTTTCTTAACATTACCTCTCGATTCTCCCGAACTCTGAATTTCTGCACGGTTAATCTGTGGACATGTGTCCCTGTTAATCGAATGTTCTGGACGAGTTCTGGACTTCAGGACTTCGGGAGGAAGTCCATCCTGCACTTCAACCAATTTCCCGAACTCCGAACCATCGAACTACTCTGGAAAAATCCACGTCTCTCCTCCTCCTAGATGATCTATGGATGAAAATCACTCTGGGACTTCAAAACTTCGGGCTTCGGCCCCTTTTTCTCAACAAAACATAAACTTCACCGAAGTCACTAAGTTTGAAGGACTTGGAGGTTAACTTTCATGCACCTTTCCCATGTCTGACGGTTGTGAAGGGTCTTCCCTCTCCCGAATAGATCCCACGGCCTCAATTTAGTTTTGTGGCTCATAACCATGATTATTGTGGCTTCCCTATCTGCCACGCCTCCTGATCTTTCAAATACCATCCAAGTGTTCTCTTAGCACCCTTCTGGCACTTTGTAACTTCAATTTACTCATACACGACCCATCCAGGTTCAGTGTTGAAACCATGAGCTCTGATACCAATTTGTAACACACCCAACCATCCAAGTTGAGCCATGCTACTACAATTCTGCTATGATACCAATTTGTAACACACCCAGCCATCCAAGCCAGACCATGCTACTATAATTATGCTTTGTTTGAGCTCTGATATAAATTTGTAGCGTCCCCATCCATCCTAGGGAGTGGTCATGCCACTTTACAGAAAAATCACTTTTATATGCGAAAAATATCATACTTAATAAATTAAAAACAAACATCTACTTTCTGTTAACATACACAGAAGTACGTGGAAACATACAGTAAATAAGAACATGTGTGACATACAACATGTAATTAAGTATATATAAAGAGTACTTATCTTTTTAAGAAGGCCACCAACTATGTGTAGACCTTCCATGAACCTCCCAACCTTAGACCACACTTCTCCAAGCTATCAGCAGTGGGTCATCCCAAACTCCACCTAGAGTAAAGATAATCTTATGCTAGGATGAGGTTACATGGTCTCCAGGAAGGATTGCGTCCCCAGGAGTCCATTCATGTCCACAACTTATAATCCCTCATTCCCCACATGCCTGTCCCACCCTAGGGAGTGTGCCCCTTCTCTGCTCGACAATATTTCGGTTGCCCCACTCCCCTTCCAGGGCTTCAACAATAGGTTGGAAAGGAAGTCTCAGAGCACTACAACTATCGTGAGGCTCCATCTTGGAAAATTACTTCCCCAACAACCTCTCTCACTTGGAGAGAGTTTCTCACATGCCTGACAACCTACTTCTTCAATCCAGCTCCCAGGCCAATCCAGTTAGGATAATAACAGTAGAAAAATCAGGGATTGGCTTTGGTAATGACAACAATCCACCACAATCCAGAGAAAAGCGTGGACAGTAACATCAAAATGGATAGGGTGTGATATGGCTCAAGAACTGTGTAGTCGTGCTATGCTTCACGGGATTAAAACGGGTTAGCTTCACGGGGTTTGCAAGTTTTAGAGCTTGCAGGATTGCTGCAGAGGTCAATGATGGAGAGGATGGATCAGTGCATGAGTCTGTGAGTGTGTGGGAAGCATGGAAAGAATGTCCAAGAGAAACCCCACAATGAACTGATTTCCCCAAATAAAACTACATGTCCCAAATCAGACACCTGTCTTCATGAAGTTGCATGAGCTCCACTTATCATTCGTTCCCCTTCCCACAAGAACTTAGGATAACTTCAGTTATTTCCCAAACCTTAGTCTTTAGGAAATAATAATATAATATTATTCTCTTAGAGATAAGCCCTCTAGCTTAGCCCTTTTTCCTAGCCTCTTATCCCCTTCCCTTTCCCTACCTACTGGAGTTTAGTCCCCCATAACTATTTCTTTGTAGTCAAATAAGCCTCTCAACTTATAAACACTTGGCTGACCAACCTATAAACATAATTACAATTCAACAGGGTCTCTACCTTGGGGTATTACACATGGGCAGTGTCCCCTACTGCAGATCCACGTTTTGTCGTGAACTCATCAAGAAACAGTATTGAAGTTCCTTTTCAATCCATTTCATCGCAATATAACCTTTAGAAGTGAAGCTGAAACACTCAAGCTGACCCTGTCTATTGGCAAAAGAGGTCTTTTTCTTCATCTCCTTAGATTGTGGGCGCCCTATTGGTAGTGTAATGGAGCTCATGAGGAGAAATGGGCATCTTCCTACCATAACTGGTGAAATTTCCCCAGATCGAGTATTCGCAGTATAGTTCTTCACATTCTCCTGCCTCTTAATGACCTATATTTAGCATTACAACTCTTGAAATCCTCCTGGTGCTTTTTCCCTAATTTGAATTTTTCTCAGTTGATTTTATAAGCTTACATTTCTCAATACTCCCATGCTTCTCGGATTTCTTTACAGGGGCAATAGACAGACCCCAGAACCTATCCTTACTCTGGGTTCGTTGCTCACTCGCAATCTTCAACAAAAAGTCTTTCAAACTCCATACTGTTTGCCCGCCTAGGGATTTTAAGGAACCAAACTCTTGACCTCCTTGTAACAAGCACATGTTCCCTTTTCCAGTTCCGATGAGAAAAACTCCTCGCCATCTAATTTCCAGGGCTCGTCATACCAGTGGAAAATACTCAGCGTCAGTGGTGACAGCAATCTGGTGCGCCTTGAGAGAGATTTCCCACTAATATATAATGAACTTTGTTTGCTTCTGTTTTCAGATTTTCATCAGCGCCCATTTGAACAACTAGGGCTAGGAATATCGACTAGTATAGGGTATTTGCTTATTTTGTCCTTATATTGACGGTATGCTCAATTTTTCTCAGAACCTAAAGTATATCAAATACTTGGTGTTGATATGGAGTAGAGGCGATCGGCTGATGGAAAAACGTAGGTTACAGATAAGAAGGACCAAAACTAAGAAACCGCAAGAATTCGATAAGATAGAAGACATATTTGCAAAATCAAATTTGGAATGGGAGCCAAAGTGAATAAAGAAGGTTTATACACCTTTAATACCTGCGTCCCCACGCTGACCTGCCCACCTCAACTTGATCATATTTGGAGAGCCGTGCAGATGACGGTGCTAAATGAAATATTGTATGACGCATTTTGGTGAAATACAGTCGTCGGTCACCAGAATCAGTGAATGAAGAGTAGTCAGAAAAAGGCCAAATCGTTGACCTTTTAGCCTACTTTTTATTATTATTATATTTGTGATGTAATATTCTTTGTATTCATTTAGGGTTGAAATGGAAAATTTGCTTCTTAATGATTAAATTGTTTTTACATTTTTTTTTAATTAAAATTGTTAGAAAGAGTTAATCATTATATTATATTTGATTAAAATTTTCTCTCTCAATAATAATAATAATAATAATAATCTATTTTTAAGGTCACAGCCAAGCAAGACACGAAATTGATAAAGTCTACGTAGGTATAGATACCCTACCCCCTATGGATTTTAACATGTGATCTCTTAATATAATAACAAGTTATTAAATTTGAATGTTGATTTTTGTGTAAAGCATACATAACACAAGTTATAAATTTTATAGCAAACCATGCAGAGTACAAGTTAGAAATTCTATAGCACATGGAAGTTGCAACTTCATAGTTGCATGTATAGCACATTGCATAAGTTACAAATATTATAGCACATGGAAGTTGCAAATTACTAGTTGAATGCATAGCACATTGCATAAGTTACAAATATTATAGCACAGGTTGTGCACACCTATATGTTCACAACTTACAAGTCATGGGGATTCTTTGGAAATTAGACCATATCACATGCTCCATGTTGAAAAGTGAAGGTTGAGAGAGAAGAAAAGATCAAGGATTCAAAACCTGCATGCAACTATTTAGACACTTAAGGCTCATTAATATTAAATTGCAATTGTATTGATGAAAATTGTCTTCTTTTGGTTGAAGCTACAAAACACCTTCTTGCACACTTATTTTCTCATTATATTTGGTTTTTGAGAATCCACATTTAAATACCTTCCCATTTGTGTTTTTAATGTCTTCATCTTGATGATATGAATAAACATGGGTGCCCCTGGCTTCTCACAAGGTCTATTTTGTTTCATTTTAGAAAACATTAATGGTTGCTATTTAAAAAAAAAAAAAATAGAAAATAATTAAGTGATATTTATTATTTCATTGTATTTTGCAATCCATAACTTTTATTATTATTTTTACAACTTAGTGTTTGGTTCATTGTTTTTATACAGTGATTGGATCTATGAAAAAGAAAGAAGTTGGAACCTCTTATTTGTATTTACAATAAAAATGAACAAAAACATATATGACAAATTATATTTAAATGACGGGAAAAAATAAAAATAAAACGTCACTTGAAGTCATAAAAAATTTACTTGACGGGTATGAGTGCCCGTCAAATTTATGCCCTACTCCCAATCAATTTTCTTCATTAACAAGGTCATGCCCTACTCCCAATCAATTTTCTTCATTAACAAGGTCATAACAGGAATCATTATTATCCAAACTGTAAATGGTGGTTAATTCTTACCCTATTGTTATAGGCATTGTTTAATTGTTCTACGTTTTGGTCATTTTCCTCATAATCTAGCTATATAAATTTGACGAAATCACAATTTTTTGTTGTTTAAATTCCATTTCTAAATGTAGAAATGGATTCATCTTGCTAAAAAAAAACCCTTGAACAATAGAATTATACATAATAACCACTCAAATTTATATATCCAACAATTTTTTGCTAAATTTCGAACAAATATTCCAAAAAAAACAAAACCTAAAACATTTAGAATAAAACTTAATAATTATATAAAAGTATATACTTATTGATCATGAATTTTCAAATAGAATTCATTTCACATCAATTTCAATAAAACCACATAGATTTTGAATTATCAAAATTGATGGAATGAAATGGTAAAACATTTCAGTTACATCTTATATTCGTGAGTACATAATTAGTAGATAAATGAAAATACTTTGCAATATTATTGATGAGTTTGTGTCCATATGTCCAGTAACATTTTGCAACTTCGATTTAAATCCATGTGTTTGTGAATCCATGTGTTTAAGGATAAATATCCCTAATAATAATTAGGATGTTGTTAAAAAACTATAATGATATTTCAAATATGGTTGTGTAAAATTTGTCTCATAAGTGAAATAAGTATTAAAGTTATTTAGTAATGGTTTTTAATGAAAATTTTTAAAAAATATAAAACAAAATTAACTTACAAATTAATTACAATAAGTGATAGACACTAATTTAGACTTTTAAAAATTGAAGTAGAATTGGATAGATCTAAGTTTTAACAAATATTTACCATATCACAAATGTAAATTGAAGTATTCAAACCTTTTTAAAATAAATTGATGAATAAAAGTTGTGATATACTACTCATTTCCATAACACTTCAAAGTATGACAAAGTTAGAACAAAACTTTTAAATAAAAAATCACAATAACAATATTATTTATTTATGATTAATAATATTATTATATTAAATTTAAAGTTCACTTAAAATGATATCTCTTAGAACAAAAATAAAGATTATCACATTAAATGACAAGTATTATCAAATCAGTAAATAATAAAGGGACAAATAGATTAAAATAAAGATATCTCTTACATCAAAAATGAATTAAAATAATGATATCTTTCACATAAAGAATGATTATATGAAATGAATTATTAAATTGATAGTTATATAGTACTTTGAGAGATTTTTTTAATTTTTAATTATTTAATTAAATATTATAATCTAACCATATTTATTAAAAACATATAAAAATAATCATATCACTTTGTTTAACCAATATAAAATTAAGAATTTCAAATTTTATAAAATTAAAATACTTTTTATTTTTTTAAATATTAAAATTAATAAAAAGAAAAGTTTACAAACCATTAACTAACTTACTATTCTATTAAGAATTATTCTATTAAGAATCAAAGATAAAGTACATTTCTAACATAGTAAAATACTATGCTTCAAAGAGCTATCCCTTCCAACTTTATATCTTATAATCAAACTATTAAAAAGAAATATACAAAGATCATGAACTTTTCCAAACATATATTATATACGAGTGAAATTATAATATACACTAAATATAATAAACGAGTTACTTTCAAGTTTCAAGTTTCCCCCAACCGAAGAACAAAAATAAAACAAAATTGACTGAGGTTGAAGCTCAGATTAAAGAGTACATTGAAATTTTGACCGAAGACCACTGTAATGAAGAAGCCGAGGCAATCTTGCGGAGCCTAGAGTATGACAGAAACGAGTTACTAAGGAAAGAGGAAGAAACTTGCCGATTACGAAGTAGGGCACTATGGCTAGCTGGTGGAAACAAGAACACCAGGTATTTTCACAAACTAGCGAGCTACAATAGAATTAAAAGTCATATTTGGGAAATCCAAAGAGAGGCAGGTGACCTGGTCACGGATAAGGAATCCAATAAAAAAGAAGCAGTGCGCTACTTTAAACTTTTGGGAGCAGAATATAAGGGACTTAGCCGATAAATACAAGGTGGTTGAGCACTTTCCCTGGATGGTCGATGAAGAGGATTCGAGAACACTTTACAGGCCTGTTACAGTGGAGGAATTGAAAGCTGTACTTGTTGACTGTAAGAAGGAAAAAAGCCTGGGCCCTAATGGGTAGATAGCGGAGTTTTTTTTGCATTTTTTTGAATTAGTGGGGGAAGATCTCTTAGCTATGGTGGAAGAGTCACGTACTCTAGGCACTATCGTGGCTGGGCTAAACTCTACTTTTTTTACATTGATTTTGAAGGTTAATAATCCAAAAACTTTCGAAGATTTCCGCCCAATTTTTCTGTGCAACTTGTGTTACAAACTTATTTCAAAAATTATTGCCAACCAGATTAAACCCTTCCTGTCCAAGTCAATTTCTTTTGAACATATGGACGTTCTGAAAGGTAGGCGCATCCAAGATGCAATTGGAAAGCTTGCATAGTATAAATAACAAGAAGCTAAAAGCCCTCATCCTCAAGCTGGATTTAAAGAAAGTATACGATTGCATTGACTGGGATTTCCTTAGATTGTTTTTGCACAAAATTGGTTTAGGGATACACATGACCAATTGGATCTTCTCTTGTATCAACTCTTCGTCCAGTCTTACTAAACGGGGAAGCCACGGATTTTTTTAGAAGCGAGAGGCGGGTTAGGAAGGGACAAAATTGGTTTAGGGATACACATGACCAATTGGATCTTCTCTTGTATCAACTCCTCGTCCTTTGCAGTCTTACTAAACGGGGAAGCCACGGATTTTTTTAGAAGCGAGAGGTGGGTTAGGAAGGGATGTCCTCTTTCACCCCTCCTGTTCATCTTAGTTATGGAGGGACTCAGCTTATTATTGAAAAACAGTATGGAGTTTGGAGATATATCAGGGATAAAGGTGGCTAGATTGACAAAAATCATGTATCTACTATTTGTAGACGATGTCCTTATTATGTCCAAAGCAAGCCTCTCGGATTGTCGAGAGATCGACAAACTGATTAGTTTCTTCTGTAGAGCTTCCAGTCTTGAGGTGAACCTTACAAAGTCTACTTTCCATTTTACGAGACTCTCGGAGTCAGAGTTGAGACAATACAAATCTTTCCTCCCCTTTTCTTTCAACGACCTCTCTATTGGTTTCCAGTGCTTGGGATATACTTTGAAGATCGGAGCACAACGCGCAGCAGACTGGAGTTGGCTTATTAAAAAAATTACTAATAAAATTGACCTTTGGTGCAACGGGTGGCTCTCATTGGGTGGGAGATACATCTTGGTAAAATCAGTGTTGGAAGGCCAAACAGTATTCTGGATGTCTATGGAAGCTTTACCTCGGTCGATATTAACTAAAGTTAGGAAACTGATGTTTTCTTTTTTATGGAATGGATAGCAGGACATGAAAAAATATCACCTCTGTCGTTGGGAGATTCTGTCTAAACCCAAGAAGAATGGGGATTGGGGTATTCAGAATCTCAGACATTTCAATTTGGCATTGAATACAGACACTCTTTGGCACGTATTAACACAAGAGAGTCTCTGGCACCTGGTGATTAGGGACAAGTACCTTCAGAATTACACCCTTATCGATTGGATCAGAAGACCGAGCCACAATTGTGGTTCATCTTCTAGGATATGGATAAGCTTTCTGCGCTTGCTGTCGTTTATCATTCACTGGCTTACTTGGTACCCAGGAGATGGACATTTGATCAATATCAGGCGTGACAGAATCCTTGAACTGGGTATTGATTCTTTGCTCAGCATTGAACTCACTGTGGCACTAAGGCAAAGACAGATTACAACACTTGCTCATGTAAAGTTAGTGCAGGAGTCTTTTTTCTCTGCAAAGAATTGGTGGACGAGTGATGATTTGGGGTTGGCAGGAGACCTCGTAGTTTAGTGGACGTTATACATCAGAAATCTGCATGGAGCGGGTATTAGACTCGTGGATAATCAACTGGATGAGCTCATATGGACGGGAGGAGACTGCTCCGGGGAAATCACGGTTGAAAACTGCTACAATGCTATCCTTACCACTCAGAACTTACCGATTTGGAGCGGCTGGAGATTAAACTTCTAGAAGTGGTGCGATCAGTTGAAAATAACTCTGTTTTTTTTGTTGGCATTAGAAAATAGGATACTAACCTGGGATTCGTTGTTGAAGAAAGGATGGATAGGGCCCGGAATTTGCTCCCTGTGCAGAGCAAGCACAGAGGATACCCCCCACCTGC
>SNQJ01S0007636.1:376868-390628 GCA_010110895.2 Picea sitchensis
TTGTGTATCTTCTGTGTTTTGTTTTCCGCATTTGTTTTATTTTATTGCTCTGCGGTCCTGTTTTTCTAACAAGATGCTCCTACATCATACAATCAGTCTTCACTACCATAGGTTCACACCCCCATCATCTGGGTTCTCCTTCCCGAATCATACCCTACTTGGGTATCCATGGCATACAACTTCCCTTTCGAAATTTCATGCATAAAAAGAGACAATAAAAATATTTCATAAGAGATTCTCACCCAATCTTTTCATAGTTGTTCCTGGCTGCTAGCACCCTCTTTCTGATTTTTTTTTACCTTATCAACAATGCTTTAGGGGGATTCTTACAGTCCTTTCAACAACCTTTCGATCGCAGCCTTCCCATGGTCATCCTCTGCTTGAGGTTTCCCATCATTGGTAACTGTCTTCCTCAACAGTTCCAATTCCTTTATTATACACAACATGCATCATTGGTTGGAATATCAATTAAAATGCATGTATCATCCATTCAAATCCATAAAACATCTTCAAAATGTCCTAGTATATCTTTACGCTCTTCATCACATTATCTTCAAAGGTTTTCATGAATGAAATACAAACAGTTCTCAACTGTTTCTGCAGTAATACAATCATCATAACTATGGTGTCAAAACATTCACCTTTATTAGTAAATCATCTTTCTCATTCCAGAGGAAACATAACACATAAAAAGAAAGGAGTTAGGGTCTCTCCCCTTTTTCCCACTCCTTCCACACAGCCTGGGGATCTCAACCTAGCTGAGTTATTTCTAAGGCCTTACTTCCGTTGCTTGATGTGGCTTCAACCAAGCCTATTCGATCAAACATACTCATTTATCCCTTCTCTTTTCCCAGCTTTACTTGTTCTCACAACTGCTCATCTAAGACCTACAACTTTGTAAGCAATTCAAATTTATTAGGGTGGACGAGTGTTCCTCCTTTTTCCTCTTCTTGGCTTTTGCAATTTATTCCAGGTTGGGATCTCCCTGCTCTTTTCCTTGAGCAGCCTTGGTTAGGCCTCACTCTAACCTTTTTGGATACAACAACATGCTTTAATAGAAAGCTTTTTGTTCATAGTGGGTCATGAACCTGTGCATCCTGCACATTATCATTCAATTCTCAGAGTGGTTAACATTGAATTTTTAGTCTTCCTCTTACACATTTTATTTTAAAATATAATCCAGGATTATTATACAGACAATCTTTGCAGCCCATTGCCCAACCTTCCGCAATTATTAGGGTTGTGACTCTGTTCTTATGACAGAGTCCTTACATAGTTTCCTCACATGGAACTTCTTCAACATGCAACTTCCTCATTTCATATCCATCACTATCTGTGATGGCCTCAAACTTGAATTGGCTTCATCTTGTTAATAAGCATTCTTTAAGGAATATAGACATGCATTTCTGACATGCATTCTAGATTATGTATCCACACATATTCTAGTTTTTGTTAACTTACATCCATGATGTACTTAGCCATATTCATAATCCTAAGCTTGTGTGTAGCTGTCATAGGTATGATTCACAACCCACATACATCTCTACTTTTAAGATCAATCAACTCAGGATTGTTCACAATCCTTCTCATGTGATCCTCCAAGGCATAATCATTTGCCTCTTATCATGACAACATAGCATCTTTGCTCATTTACTCTTTCATTTATTTATATTAGTATTTCCTGAGGAAGTGGATTACATTCCCCTCAAGCTATCATTCGAAACTTAACTTTCATGACTCTTCAAAATGGAGTCAACCATGCATCCATGGTATTCATTCAATCTTGGCAAGCGCAATGCTTACCTCACATTTCACTCATCTAGGCAGTCACCTTGTGCCTTTAGTATACCTATACTCTTACATCATACATGTGCATCACTTGTATATTTAATATCATTCATACCTAACTGGTATTAAAGTTAGGTTTCATATCAAGAAGCTTCAAAATGCATTAAATCCATGCACTCAAGCATAAACACACACAACCCAAACATTCATCATGCAAGCTCATTACTTGTATCTTTTTCCATGTCATTCACACACATGGACACATCATAATTCTAGATCCTTCTCCCAAGGATCTTCCAATTCATCCTTATGATAAGCCTCATAGGAACACTCAACACTGAGTTTCCCTCTCAGTTGAGAGCTTGTAGTCATTCACACGACATCCACATGGATGTTGAATCAAACATAGTCATAACTATGTTCCCTTTTTATACGATAACAACTAGCAAGAAAACCTTCTCGCCTCAACTTCTATAGGACTTACCCATCTCACCTTTCTCCTAGTCATGAGGAGTTATATACTCTGAGTTTAATATAAATCAATAATTATACTGCCAAGGATCCTACCTGATTCTATCAGATTCCTTTTAAGCCCACAAAGGTATTAACCATTATATAATCAGCCATCATCAGTGCATGAGGTTCCAACTGCCCATGCTTAGAGGCAGTGTCATAGATGTCAGGTCATCCTCCTTTTGAGCTTCAGCTACCCTTGACAGAAACATGCCACCTTCAGCTATCCAGATTCAAGTCTTATTATCAATTTTAATTAGCATATCCCTACTCGGGTAAGAGTAGTCGTCACTTGACAAGGGCTAAATAAATTCTTCTACTGAAATTCAACAAGAATTCCCAAAATCACAGGTTCAATCTGCAATCCTTTTTCCTCAAGGAGTAAATGAGGATAACAATACCTCCTTAGGTGACTCTCACATGATCCCAAGTAGGCCAAGTGTTGTAACCATTCTCTGATACCATTTTGTCACACAAACACGACGGGGAATAATTTGTTTTTTGCTTTTCTTAAAGGACAATATCTCCATTCATGGTTCCTAATTTGGAAGATCGGGGAACCCGTCCGACCTCCTGGTCAAGGATCTCCGAATCTGAGGCCAAAAAATTCTCTGAGACCTTGATGGTCTCGTTCTATAGTTAAACACAGAATCTTTCGGCTTCTTGGTGCAGGTTTAAGGGTAGTTGCGACCTTCCCTTTTGCCCTGTTGTGAAAGGTCAGAGTATTGGGTGTTAGCTCCTTTTTGTGTGATAGGCCCCCTCTTGATGTGGCCTTGGCAATGACCGCGCAATCGCAGGCATGACCAAAAGCGGTTTGGAGTCAAACTGCTTTTGGGCCCGCAATTCTCTCACAACCTCCACGTGTCCTCTTGACGAAACCACGGTTTGAATTGTGGTCCACCCTCAATATCTTAAACTCCTTGCAACTCCTGTCCCCGCAATACTATGGGATCGTTGATCTCACGATCTTGACGATAACGGCTAAATTGACGATTCATATTTGTGCCTCTCGGATCTACGGACCAGGTCAGACTCCTCTAGGTCAGCGATCGATATCTCTTCACAATTCCAGACTCTAGGAATTCAAAATCTCAAACCCATCTTTCTTCCGTACTTCAATCCTCTAGATTTGACGATCCAGGGACACTTGTACTACTCAATCAATGGTCCTTCCTTCACTTTGGGTGGTTGACCCTTTCAACTCAGATCAATGGTCCAATGGTTCTCTTCTCAATCGATGGTCGGGATCTCCTCCGGGTCTCCGGACTTCTAAGATCTCAAATCTCAAACCTCTTTTCCCAATGGCTTTTACCTGGAGTCTAAGATCCACTGACACGTGTCTTCCCCAAATCCAACGATCGAGGATTACTTTGGGACTTTTCATGGAGTGTATGGATCTACGCCACATTCCTCTTAGATCTGACGGCTACAAATCACTTCGGTATTTTACCTGGAGTTCACGGATTCATTCCACGTCTCCCTTAGATCTCACTGTCCAAATATTTCTTCGGGACTTCGGGTCTTCGTGCCTCGACGATATCAGTTCTCAAACTAAAAACCCACTTCATCTTTTCCCCGGAGTTCGAGATCTGTTGACAAGTGTCTCCTCACAGATCAATGACTCATGACTCTTCGACTCTTCAGGTTTCAGGTGTTTCAACACTTCAACCACTGCCTTCCTCTAGATCTTTCGACTTGCTGACATGTACCCTCCTGGATTCAACGGTCTAGATCTCCTCTCTTGTGAATCATGATTTCATGTTTCACGACTTAGGAGGTTGGCCTACCTCTGTCTCCCCGATTCTCGATTTCTCGATATTCACCTGCGTCAAATCAACAGTCAAGAAGGGTCCCGATAGATCCTTAGATATACATTCCAGATCACGTCGCAACTTCGGGTTTCAGGAGTTTAGTCGCACCAATGTGCAAATCACCTGATGAACAAATCCCCAATATCGCCAATCCGATGGTCAAGGAAAGTCCCGATAGATCCTTATATTTACGGTCCATATCACGTCACAACTTCGGGTTTCGAGAGTTTAGTGGAGGCGTTAACGCTTGTGCCCTTTTCTTCAAATCTAATGGCCGCGACAGACCCTGGGTCCTCCTGATCGTATCTCATTCGTTCATCTTCTAAAAAAAAGAGGATATTCCCTTTCGATACTTGGACCTCACTATTCTTCCTGAGCTTCATCAATTATGAAGGATTTAAGAGCATTGCACTCTTTCTCCTGGGCTTAACACTTAGAAGTGTCTTCTGCACTATTCTTGCACTCCTTCATCAAGTCTAGAACTTAAGTGGTTCTTAGTCTCTGGTTGCCTCACAGAGAGCCTATCCATACCTGCACTACCCCTCCTGAGCTTAACCAACTTCATCCTCCAAGGGACTCAGAACGATTAGGAGGGTCAACATGCGTACATGAAACTATACCTAAGGTCAACAAACTCACATTTCATGGCTCTAGCTTAAGTCACCACGGAATGCAAGCATTGATGAGTATAAAAAAACACATCAAATTCATACGATTTCCTACTTTGCCTAATTACATAATCAAGCAGGAATAAAGGGGATACAGTATAATCATTAAATGAATATATCCATCCCTGCAACATTCATAGGATATCCAACTTAATTCACAGTACCACTTAAATACATAGGATATGTGAATACTTATCTATTACAAGTGGTAGCCAACTAACTGACTGTGGGTGTTCGTCCTTCCACCCTACCATAGGATCAGATTCATTCATTCTTAGCACTCTGGCCACCCCCATGCCAAGCCATGATATCACTAGGGAAATCTCGCAGTTCTCAAGGGTTCTTTCTCTGTTCAGCTTCTGCTCGGGTTCTGTTCTCTACAACATTCAGATATTTCCCTCTGTTATGGCCTTGACGAAGTTTATCAGATGCTCACTTAGCATCATGCTCACAACCTTCTATTCCTTATCCCCTGGAGAGCTCTGTGCATCTCCTTTTCGAGTTTGCATGCTCGTATCGTATCCCCCTTTGGTTGTTCGTGTGTATCTATCTCACCTTCCTTCTTTTTGGAAGGTTCCTGACCCATCACGTTCCTTATGTCAGAAGGAAGCTCAGGTATGCAGGTCTCTGTGGTACTCCGGGCTGAAATTCTATAGCTAGACCATGCTCCCATTCATGGGGGTGGTTTCTAATTCAACCACTGGTTCTTTTTTCATTAACTGGTTTCTCTCCTTGGGATCCGAAGGAGGTTTATCATCCTCATCAAGGGAAATTTGGGGTTATTTGATATAATGAACCCTCTCGTATAGTTTTTCACATTCTTCCTCTAGTGATATCATGGCCAGTACTTTCAAGGCTTCACCCCCACAGTGAGTTATTGGCAACCCAAACAATAATACATTTACATTGTCCACATGCCTTAGCATGGTAATCCTATTTTATGATTAAGTTACAAACTGGGTGAAACAAGGTGTTACCATTTAGTTCACTAAGAGAAATCATTGATTGTTTATGTTCAGGTTGGAGAGATCGGTGAAGTGTATCATTCACCCATGAGAAATCGCCAACGATTGGGTTGGAAAAATTGATGAGGTGTCTCATTCACCCATGAGAAATCACCAATCGTTGATGGTTGGGTTGGAAAAATCGACGAAGTGTTTTGTTCGTCCAAAAGAAATTGTTGATCATCGATGAAGGGAGAGAGCGGAATGAGGTGTCATGCCATGTTAGCATCCACATGTCATGCCATGTCAACATCTACGTGTCATGCCATGTCAACCAAGAAATAACTGATCACTAATGATCGAGGTTCGACAAAAAATGTGTACAAGTTTAGTTCTCCAAGAGAAATTGTTGATTGCCAATGGTCAGGTCAGTGAAATCAATGAAATGTTTCATTCACCTAAGATAAATAATTGATTCATATATGGTTGGTTTGGAAAAATTGATGAAGTGCTTCATTCGTCCAAAAGAAATCGTCGATCGTTGATGGAGTTTCAGATGTGGGGAATGTACAATCCATATTTCTCTTGAGTTGGTGATCAATGGTAGAGATTCATTCGTGGGCCTTAGAAAGGTTTAGTGGATCTATGGTTGTGATCAATCCATATTTTGAGATCAACAACTCAAATTAAAATATTATTACCACTGTTAAGCATTCAATTTTCTACGAAAATTTTCATATTTTTGAAGGTCATCAACTTGTAGGGGAATTTTGAAGCCCTGAACAACATTATTAAGTATTCGAAAATAATAAAATTGTACACATGATATATGTTGTTTAAAATTAATGAACTCGGAAAGAGATTTCCAATGAGCTATTATGATCACAAAACAAAGATAGTATGAGGAAATTGCACCTAAAACAATACAAGGTATATTTTCAGCACTAGTTTACTTCCAGAGGGCATAACTTCTTGCTCCAAAGTTAGATTAGGACACAATAGAAATCTATGGAAATCTCATGGACCATAGAAGTCACCCATGGAACCATACTTTGAATATGGCTACCTAAAACTGTACTAAATGGGAGAGAAGACACCTATAACAGTAAGGGGTAAAAATGAGAAGCAATCTAAACTTTTGTAGACCATAACTATCAGCTCGAAGATTGGATTTGGGAATATGAGTAGTCAATGGAAAGGTATTGAGGAGGAGAAACAATATATAAGCCCATAATTTTGAATTGAGAATTACATTTTCTTAGAAAGAAAAAAAAAACACAACATTAGAAATAGAGCAATGAGTGGAAATTGCAACATGGGAAGTTGTAGCTTTTCACTCAGATCTCAGAATGAGGCATGAGTTATAGTCATTGGAGCATTGATTCAGAGAGGGATGGGTATAAATAATCAAAATTATATTTCAATGCATCCATACTCCTCATAAATTCAATTGAAAGGATTATTTGTACTCTAATTTGTAAAATATTTTATATTATGCGTAACTCTAACAACAATTATTGCATGCACATTTCTTGCAGAATTATCTAGGTACATGAGGGAAGATTTCATTCCCATATGAGAACTACAGATATGGAAGATGCACAAGGATATTATATCCATGAGGAGGAGATCATAGGTCTACGTGTCAACATGAGAAATGTTGAAACAAAGTCCAAAGGAAGAAGAGACAAATAGAAGCTTATGGAGCTGACTAAGACTATGAGAAGCCTGCATAGAGAAGTGCAGAGATATAGGGCAGTTAATGAGAAGATTATGAAATATCATGAGGAGGTAATTCAAAGTCTAAATATGTTGCAGACTCAAGCCAACAAATACTTCAACATGAAACAAGTGCTAGACAAGTGGCATCATCGAGATCCCATAGCAGAAGGGATGATCACAAGAATGACAGACAATCAAGAAGTATGAGAAGGAATCAACACTCCCTAGAACATTCAACTAGAATAACTCATGCATGTTAAGGAGTAGGGAGCAACCCAAGTGTGTCCCATGTCAAGAGGTAGAGGAGAAGACCTGACTTAGAGATTTATTAAGGTAAACTTAGGAAAATCAAGCCACCAACTTTTAATGGAGAGCATAGAAAGGGAGAAGAAGCCAAATCATGGCAGTTGGAAATGTAGAAATAATTTTAGTTGTATGATGACCCCTCAATGGTAGAAGCCATAATTCCAACCTACCACTTGCAAGGAAAGGAAACCATGTGGTGGGATCAACTTGAACAAGCCAAACACCTTGATGAGGGCCTCCTTCCATGTTAGGGCCTCTACCCTATCTTCTTCTAGTTGGGCTATGAGGTCTTCCATTCTAGGTCCATTCTTCTTATTTTGAGTCCACTCATGGTATTTCCCAAGATCCTGTATTGTGCTATAAGGTGAAGCATCATTCTCAATATCTATATTTGTATGTTTTTCAATGTCCAAACTCTTGGCTGGTTGAGACCCATTTCTTTCCCTTGTGATTCTACTCTACTCACCTCCTAATGGGCTTCCTAAATTTATCTTGATGGGGATACCTTGAAAGTTGAGGGGTGTCGATCTAAACTAAGGTGGTTGCAATATCTCTTGCATCTTCCTCTATTCTAGTAGAGGCTTCCTTCTCTTCCTTTTCTTGACTTGTTTTATTTTATGCCCTTCTTTTCTTACTCATATTTGTCTTACCTCCAACCTTATTCTTCTTCCTTGAGTCTATTGTTGTTGATTCTTGGCTTGAAATAGCTTGCAAGGAAAAATATTCTCCTTTTTTCATGGTAAAAGGATTGTTCTAGTCAAGTTGGAAAGTTTGTTTCTCTAATGCATCACAAATGATGAGTTTGATTAGCCCATGATTTGATAAGGCATCCACTCTTCCTTATTGAACTTTGGCAATTGATACTTTGAGAGTGTAATAGATAGTAGGGGATGCTCAATTTCTTCTTAGGCTAATAGAAGTGTCTTAGTTGGTGTAGCATCTTGAAGTGGTATGTATGGAGCATATTATTTCTTTCCTCACATGTTTTATATTTCATTATATGTAAGTCTATGTCATCTGAAAATTTGGGCATTCTTTCTCTTCTCACACCATTCTTATTTTCTTTTACCTTTTCATAGAGAACAAAGAAAGTTTCCTTTGCAATCAAAGTAGATTGTTTCTCTTCCTTGTCCCATGGCATCCCAACAGGGAGCCTTGTAACTCTAACCATCATGGGTTCATTGACATGAATTTGTAAACCCCTCACTATTGTTATGTAATCTTGTAATAGTAGTCTCTTTTAGTAGCATGTATATCCTATAGTTTCCTATAGGTCGAGTCTTTTGTAGGTGTGTATAAGTAGTTTGAAACACCAATAGAGATATAAAGATAGTTATATATGGTTAAGGAATAATTGGAATATAAATGTATGAGTGAAGTGTTTGTATAAGTGATTGGCTACATTTTTATATGCAATGAGTGAACAATTGATATTAGGGGAATGGAATGAAAATATGAGGGATTGGATTGGAATGAAGGTGCTTGTAATTATGTTTCTATATTTGTGCATTTGATTTGACTATTTTATTTGGTATTRGGCTTGGATATTTTTAAAACATTGAATCCCTTGTTTGTGATGCTTTCCTTAAATGTTGAGCATTATCTTGATATGCTTAACCATGGAGAAGTAGTGATYCTTTTGATCTTTAAAATGAGAATCACTATTTGGAGGAGAATAAGTATGAGATTGCTTRCTTTGGCCTTTAGTCACTAGAAACTTGGATTATATATATGTTGTATAGATGCTTGTGATGTTGTATTCTCRAAACAAATTTTATGAATATAAGTCTGAATCTTAGTTGAACCTCATGGTATATTGATGAAGCTTTCATCCTATGTAAATTTTGATATCTTGAAACTTTGTTTCTTCTCCATGTTGCCCTATATGTCACTAGCAATGAATGTCATAAAATATGTGTAGAAGAATGAGCTTGATACAAATTTGATCTTGATTGTGTTCAGATGTAGATGAGCCTTTTCCTTGCATGTCCTGCCTCCTTTAGATTCTTGAGTTAGTTAATCAGGAAGGTGCTTTCTCTCCTTTAGATTTCTGAATTGGTTGATGTTACCTTCTAACCATTGTTGAATCTTTTTGAGTTGATTTGTTGTATTAGTTCTTGGTCTTTGAAATTTTGAATGCTTTGCATTTGTTGTTATCGCTTTGGATTGATATGCTTTTGTATTTAGGTCTTTAAAAAAAATAGTATTTCTAGAAGGAGGAGTATGTGTGTGAATGTTTCTTTGACTTTATGGCCAAAAACCTATATAGAATTTCATTGTGCTTGGGGCCGATGTCATGTCTATGAAAGGGTAATTTTATTTGATATATTTTTCTTAGCCCCTTGTTTTTTTGACTTGCAATTACCATCTTTAGTATTGAATGAATCTGTTTTGGAGATTTTGCATGAAGATCAGTTATGCATGTATGAGTTGAAGAAGTCCTAGGGTATAGATTATGATGGATTTTCCTTCCAAGCTTCTCTTTTCCATGTTGCAATACATAATGTAGAGCTTATGACATATCATATGAGGACTACAAGAAGACCTAGATATAGAGTTTATGATTTGATAACATATTCTATATTTTCAAGGTTTGGAGGCTGTATTTCGAAACTTTGATTTTGCAAATGATAATGATATGGTACTTGCATCAAGATCTTGAATATGTAGGTTTTATTGAGAAAATGTACATGAAGAATATAGACCTATTATAACAAAGCTTGATAATAGAGGTCCTCTTGATCTCGTTTGTCTTGTATTTTGTAAGGGGAGTCACTAACCATGGTAGGTCACGAGCTCCTTAAGTTGTTTCTTTGGTGTAGACTTTGAATAATATGAGCTAATGACAATATGTTCATTATGAATTCCAAGAGTGGAAATTCTACTATTGAGAATGCACCATTCTATTAGGCTGAGAATATTTTGTTCTATTAGGTATTTTGAAGCCTCCCTTAATGTATTCTATGAATTCCTCCAAGGACTAAAGAGTTTCTAATGGAGAAGATAGAGCATGAATACTATGGAAGATAGAATTTGAACAATTGAAAAAAAATGGAACACCATACCTCTTGATAAGGTTTTTTCTTGACTTGTGCTATATTCCTTCTAGACAAGAGTCTTTTGCCTTGCATTGGCTTCTTTTGGCTTGCCAGAGTTAATTTTGAACCTACATGAAAATATTGAGGTAGGAAAATTTTCTTTCTTCTTTTTTCTTTCTTGATTTTTTTAAAGCACAACTACCATATTTGGTTTTCATGAATGCTCTATCTCATGGTGCATTGGAAAGGTTTTCACCATAATAAATCCTTTTTGTTCATTTATTATTATACAAACCTAGGGTTGTCTCAAAGGAGGTTTTCAAACCAAGGCTTATCCCAGATGCCTCGAAGAGGTTTTCATCATGGGAATTTTATTCTATCTCTTCTCTTTTTATCTCTATCTCTTTATTTCTTTTTGGAGATGAACAATCTATTTTGACAGCATTTCTATTCTCAATCAAACAAATATGTTGTCCTTGAATGTTGGTTTTAAACTCTTCTTTTGACAATGGTTTCTTGTACAGTTCAATTTGTATACATTAACCAATAAAAACATTTGTTTTTCATCAATTGTTCTAATTTTTATTGATCTATTATCATAAAACATGTTAATCTAGTAGGGCCCCAACCAACTTGTTTTTAGTTTTCCCTTGAAATCCTTGAATCTCTAGTCATATAGCAGGCCCTAATCTCATTCTTTGAACACTTTTGACTTAATGTACTTGTCATGCCACCTTATTTTTTTTTGTTGTACCATTTAAGTGTGGAATAAAGCCTCTTGTCTATACTCATCCAAGGCATTGAGTTGTTGTAGTCTTTCTTATTATGCCTTTAAGAGATCCAATCCTAGTTAAAAGGTTGTTCTCAGTGTTTGAATCTCAAACTCTATGGGGAATGTGACCTTCTTGCCATAAACTGACTCATAGGGTGTGAACCCTATGGCAGTTTTCCATGTAGTGTTTTATTCCCATAGGGTGTGAACCCTATGGCAATTTTCCATGTAGTGTTGTATGCCCATAGGGTGTGAACCTTATGGAAGTTTTCCATGTACTATTGTATGCCCACATCACCTCTGTCAACATATTTTCCTAATCTCTTCTATGTCGATTGATTGTCTTTGTTAGGATGTCCTCCATCGCTCTACTTGTCACTTCTACTGGACTATTTTTTTAAGGATGGTAGCTTACTAATTTTCTATCTCTAATATTGTAAAAGTTCATGATATTTTCAACAAGATTTGAAGTCAACTGAGGCCTTTTCTCTCTTACAATATCCCTCGGTACTCCAAATCTTGCAAAGATGTTCTCATAGAAGAATTGATATACCTTTTCTTCTCTAGCATTCTTCATTGGGTTTACTTCTGGCTATTTGGTCAAAGAATCTGTGCAAATGAACATATGCTCCTTTGATTGGATGGTGGATCTATAGATTCCACAAACTCTAAACCCCAATTTTCAAAGGGCTCCAAATGCTATATATGGTTGAAGGGGCATTTCATCTCTCTTTGTAGGTTTTCCCCAATGTTTGGCACTCATCACAATGTGTCACATATACTCTAGTGTCCATATGCAATATAGGTTAGTAGGATCATATTTGAAGAACCAATGTCCATATATAGTGTAGGTTAGTAGTATCATATTTGAAGAACCTTGTAGGTTTTCCTCTTTCCTCTTTGCAACATAATGACCTTCATAAGACTCATCATGGCAAGAATGGAAGATGTTATGTACCTCATCTTCCCTTATACAACACCTAATTTTTGGTCCAGTCTATGTTTAAAGACATGGCCCTTTATAGTTGTGTATGAGTCACTTTTCTCCACGGGGTTTGCAATGATATGGCAAAGAGGTGCTCATGGAAAAGCCATCAACAATATTTTTATGGGTATTATGGGTGAATATTAAAAGAAAATATGGAACAACATTGTTTTTGTTAGGTTTATCAAATACGGTAAAATCACATTCTTGCAGCAACAGTAACCATCTAATGACTCAACCATTGATCTCATATTTATTCATTAAGTATCGGATGGATAAGTAATGAATGTACACAAAAACTAGATAGCCAATGTGTAAATTTATTGATGACATAGACAACAATAATTTTCTTTTATTTTTGAGTGACTCTATAGTGAACTGAGTTCCTGACAAGTTTTTTTCTGATGTAATAAATAGCAAATGGGTTCTTGTGATCTTGCTATCCAAGGAATGCCCCTAAGGCCCTATCGAAAGCATCTATATGAATGTGGAATGAGCTATCCCACTGAGGTCCTTGCAATGCCCGTACCCTACTTGTCACATCTGTATATTTTATTTGAGGCCTGCAATGCCATTGAGCGGATTAATATTGGACTATACTGAGACTAATGGAACACATGGTCCCCTTACTTGTCCCATCTGTATCTTTATCTTTTATTTCATGTCTGTAGTGCCATTGGACGCTACATTTGGGCATGACCCGTATAATTAACGCCTACTAAGCGCTGCTTCTTCCTGGACTCTTCCTGGAACTGAACTTTGAAATGGCTGTTTCACAGATTGCATTTTCAAGGAACTTACACTACACAAACTTGCGGGCCATACCTTTGCTCCCCTGCAACTATTTATTCATGGAAGCCACTGAGCTCCCATCACAAGATTTCTGGAATACAGAAAAACAACACCGAAAGGTCAGGTAGGGTAATTTGGTCTGGTTGGATTATAGCAGAGGCGGCTATTCTCTATCGGCTATCAAAATGAAGGTATATTTATATATGCTCATGTCTTAACCTCTAGTAGTTTTCTTGTGTTAATGATTTGAAGATTCTACATAGATGTCATTAACCGTGATTTCAATGTGCAGAAAATGGTGTTTAAATCGACCATGGAGGACGACAGAAGCAGAACAAAAGCCATGAAGGCTGTAGCAGGATGCGGAGGCATGAATCTCCATTTCCTATATCCTCCATAACATTTACTATGTATTAGTTAT